>JARVGP010000016.1:0-123554 GCA_029876185.1 Mansonella ozzardi | reverse complement strand
TAATGTTTGTAAAGGTGGCAGATGAAACTTAATTACTTAATCTATTAATGTTTGTGAAGGTGGCAGATAATACTTAATTACTTAATCTATTAATGTTTGTGAAGGTGGCAGGTAATACTTAATTACTTAATCTATTAGTGTTTGTTAAGGTGGCAGAAATTACTTATGTTAAGTTTCATATTCGAGAGTTTGGGAGGTTTCAGTACTCATTCTTTGATGTACATGACTATTTCGTGATATAAATTGTTTTCTCAATTTACATCATTTATCCAAACAGAAATATTTGAAAAAAAAACATTTCAAAACAGTGAATGAAAAAATTGACAAAAACTTCTTGATCAAAGATTATTTATTGCAACAAAACTGATGTTTCTTAACGAAAATCACGTATTTTAACTTCGAAATTTAAATTAATTATAAAGAGCTAAACATCAATTTTTACTTGGTATAAGATTGATTGCAAATGTTAAACTAAATACCAGTTTCCTTCTTGTTATTTAACGACTAAAAGCTGACCATATTCAATATTTTCAGCACGTTTAGTTTCATCTTTCAAACATCAGAGGTTATCGTCATTTTGTGATAATTTTCTGATATGATCCAAAGCAGTCAAGTTGTTTGATTTATTAAAAATTGCATAAATTATAGAAATTTGAAATATTTTTGATTTATTCAGAAATAGAAATCAAAAATGAATTTCGATTTCTGAATAATAATATTTGAAATGTATGAGATTAGATACAGAGTTTTTTTGTATGATACTTTTTTAGATAATAAACGCACAATGAATTTCAAATGTCGGATATGTATCAATGGTTTCACTATTCTATGTTAGCTGGTGGTACTTGTGTTTTCTGGAACATCTATCGATCTTCTTCATTTTTTCATTGGATATTATTGAGTACAGAAGAATAGATTTCACCAAAAAAAAAAACATTGTTGTATTTTCAGAATTTTAAACACTAAAAATTTTCTAATCAAATTCATTTATTGGTATGACAAGCAAATTGATTTTCCGTCAGGTGAATAATCTTTCGAGCAAAATTTGACTTGATAAGACAATTTTCCAACAACTAAAGAAAGTATTTGAGCATTTTGATTTGTTTAGATTCTCTCAATTGATTCAGATTTTTTTTTTTTTGGAAATTCGTTTATTAGTCAAAAACTTGCAACCCGAGAATAATGGCCAAATTTCGTGATCTATATGACTTATTAAATATCTTCCTAACTTTCTTTTTTAGCTGTTCGAACCTGTATCATGCACCTATACATATTTGTTAGGATGTTCAGTGAATAGAAAATCGATAATAATAGATCCTGTGTTGGAAACCGTTGAACGTGATGTAAAGGTAATCTGATATAAAATTTTAGTTAGCTAACTTCTTATTTCTGAATCAATAAATTGAGAGAAGTTGTTACTTTTCTAAAATATTTCACAGTTTAACAACTTTAAGCCATAAAAAATCACTCACTACAAAAACATCAAAATATATCGGAGGCTATATTATTTTTACAAAAACATCAATATATTGGACGCAATATCGGGGCGATATTTTTCAGTTAAAGTGATAATTAAAGTTTCCTGAAAAATTTTAGCTTATCAAAGAGCTCAATTTGGATCTAATATATGGTGCTAACACGCATCTTCATGCAGATCATATTACTGGTACTGGTGAATTAAAGCGTTTTTTTCCACATATGCTTTCTGTGTTATCAAAATATGCTGATGGTCGTGCAGATGTACTGGTCGGTGATCGAGAAATATTGAAGTTTGGCAATCAAAATCTAGAAATTCGCACTACACCAGGACATACCAATGGTAAATAGATGTAATGTATTCGAATCATTTTTGTCAAATCTCATTTACAAGTTCTTATCGCTCGTGGTTAAAGTGATAGTTAAAGGTTCCTGAAAATGACATAGTTTTACTAATTTACCTTGTCCTTAAAGAACAAGATAAGTTACCAAGAGCAGATAACCCATTGATCATTCTTCAATAACAAGTTCAAAACTGCGCCATTTTTTTTTAATGGGACTCAAGATTGATAGTCCCAATTTAAAAAATCGTTGCTATCAAATAAAAGATGATATATTCTCAGTTGAAAAAATGAAAAGTGAAAAAATTTTCAAGAATTGATGAGAAAAAAAATGAATGATGCAATTTCGAATTTGCTGAAAGAAAGATCATTAGTTGATCCAATCAAGTGACAATTTTTTTCCTTGTTATCTGATGATAAGTCAAGTGAGTAATATAACATGAAGGGAATTTTAATATTTCAGCAGCATTGATTGTGATATTAAAAAAAAAAATAAAAACGAACAGTAAAACAAAATAATCATTCAATCATTTCACAACTTTCTCATGCAAAAAAATACTTTTCATAATTTATCCTCCAAAAACTAAACTAAGGAATTTTTCAAGGATGTATAACGTATGTTTCTCATGATCACCGGATGGCTTTTACGGGCGATGCACTTCTTATACGCGGGTGTGGACGCACGGATTTTCAACAAGGTATGCTTGATTTTATGTTAGATTAATTAATTTTATGTCAGATCAAGTCAGATTAATTCTCGCCCAAATTTATACATATTCATATTTCTTTTTCTGAAGCCTAAAACACATGCTTGTTTCATATAAATAGTCGTTTTTCCTCTCATAATGTTCCAGCTTTCTTTATTAGATTAATCTGACTTGCTCAAATAGAATAAGAAGTATGTGAAAATTATAGGTGACATTTAGTAAACTGTATCAAAATCATCTATTGAAAAACGTCTTTCAGAAGTTGACTAAACACGAAATATGTTTCGTGTTGAATTAAAATCCAGCAAATAAAGGTACTAAATAAATTTGTTTCCAAAATACTACAGATTAGCCTGAAAAAAAAAATGATTGAATTTAAGCTGTACGTACAACGTAAGAAAGTCATTGAGAAAAATTCGAAAAAATCAACATATTTTAATTCAAAGATCCAAGCTGGATAAATCAACTGATCTGTTTATTCGGATTTACTTTATTTCTACTCTGGGTTCCTTCTCAATTAAACTGCTAGGAAAGGGAACTAGTAATCACTCCGATCATTTCCGTTCAAATAATACTAGTGGTAGAAGTTTCTATTATTTACAGGAAATCCAGAAGTATTGTATAATTCAGTGCATGAGAAAATCTTCAGCTTACCTGATGATTTCTTACTTTATCCAGCTCATGACTACAAGGTATTTCTGAAATGGATCAATGTTTAGCTAATTTATGAAACACGATTTTTGTAATAGCAATATTCAATATCGAAATTATGGCAATTGAAACGCGTCTTATTCCTTATAAAAATTATCTATGACAATGTAATAATAGATTACAAGCAATTAATAATTTATAGCATTGTTCAAAAAAAAAAAATGAAATAGAAAAGATCTTAAAGTAACATTAAGAGGATAAATTAAAGAGAATCGAATGTTTGCAGGGTTTTTTATTCACAACTGTTGATGAAGAGAAGAAGTATAATCCAAGATTGACAAAAACTTTGGATGATTTTATACTTCTGATGAAAAATCTTAAGCTCCCATTTCCGAAACAAATTGGTCTGTTCCTTTTAAAACTTTTAATTCTTATCCTTGTTTTGAAAATTAAAGTTTGATAATAAACAGTATTTTTTGAAGCGAAAAGAATTTTGGAATTAAAGATGATTTCCTTTATGGGACAATTATATTATTTTAAGAAACACATACTATTTGAAGTACTGAATCATAACTTATAAATGGCCAAGACATTGTATAATTCAATTTTTTCGAATTTAAACAAATTCGAGTAGCAATAGGCTAATAAATATATCAATCATTTTAAAATTATTTGATAATTCAATAAATTAATTTATTTCGCTATAATTTTAGATAAAGCTGTACCAGCGAATAAAATATGTGGAATGTATGAAATAATGGATCAGGAAGCAAAATAATAAATGCAAAGAACTAATGATGATATCTTTATCCGTCATCTTATAAGTTTTATAATAAATATTTATAATACGAGTAATTACTTCTAGCGATATTTCATTTATGTTTTATGTCATATAGGTGTAGATAATTGAGTCTTTCCTGTTTTTGAAATGGACATATAACGTAATGTTGAAACTATTGTATTGTTCGGAAAATTCACAAAGAAAATCATTGGTTGGCGACATATTGGAAGAAAGAAAGTTGGAGTTGCTGAGCTGGAGTTGGAGTTGTTGAGCCATAATTGGAGTTGGAGTTGTATAGTCATAGTTGAAGTTGGAGTTGTTGAGCCATAGTTAGAGTTGGAGTTGTTGAGCCATAGTTAGAGTTGGAGTTGTTGAGCTATAGTTGGAGTTGGAGTTGTTCAGTCATAGTTGGAGTTTGCGCTGTTCAGCCACAGTTGGAGTTGGAGTTGTTGAGCATTAGTTGGAATTTGGAGTTCGAGTTGGAATTGTTGAGTCATAGTTGGAGTTGGAGTTGTTGAGCTATAGTTGGAGTTGGAGTTGTTGAGCCATAGTTGGAGTTGGAGCTGTTGAGCCATAGTTGGAGTTGGAATTGTTGAGCCATAGTTGGAGTTGGAGTTGTTAAGCCATAGTTGGAGTTGGAATTGTTGAGCCATAGTTTAGATCAAAAAATCTTTAACGAGTTCTATCCCCAGCACTATATTCCTATATTTGCGAGGTTTAAATATCGCATAATTATGATACATCAATTCCTTGTTTATTATTGCTCAGTTTATTCATTCATTAAAATTAAAAAGTATATTCTTATGTATAAAGACGAGAGAATTGAATTAAAAAGATATGAATTATAGATGTATAAATAAACATTTCATTTGCTATCATATTTCATATATATCCTGCTTCACCAAATCTCAATTGCGTCAAAGTTTTCTACATCTTGGAAATTTCAACCTTCAATCTTCATTTTACTATCCAGTTGGAAATGACCTTTTATTGACAAAATCAGAAGACATACAGTAACTTAACCCAGGGACAAGTTCAACGAACGAAATATCATATAGCTTATTACAGAGCACTTGGCATGCATTGGCTCACAGAGCACTTGGCACGCATTGGCTGATGTGGAAGCCTGTTTCGCTGGACTGAGACTTGGAGTAAATCACCAATGGACAAAACTTTTATTGGTTGCATTTTAATTCAGTCGACAAGCTATTAACAACAGTCTATGGGATTATTGAGCTTACCTGATTCGCCTCTTGTTGGTGCTAGTTAGCAGATACTGGGGTATTTCTATCAGAGAAAATGAGCGAAGTAACATCCTCAGTTGAAAAGCCAGAACGTGCCATCTGGATAAAGAGTAAATTAAATGAGGATGAAGAGATGATTGAACTGCTTAAATTCGAGAGAAATATTATGCTCGACACTTATGCAGATGACGTTCTTTTTGTTCTTGCCAGGTATGCTAACTTTCATTGCGCATTGCGCACTGTATAATTCTCATTTCAGGTCTAACCTGTTTTTTTTTTTTCAGTGGTTTGGGATTGGAACGTTTGATCCTTCATCATTTAAATTTATACTCTGATCCGCAATTATTGGTATTTGTTATCAATACAACTCCACAGGATGATGTTAGTAGTTTTCAGGAATATTTTCCATAGAAGAAAAGATCACCTTCAAGTTCTTTCTAAATAAAAATTATAAAAAGCCCTAAAGCTATGAAAATTTTTCTGCTTTCAATTTTCAAATTTTCAAGTTTGCTTTTTTGATTAATAGTTGATAAGGATTAATACAGATTTATATTTCCATCTTTATTTCATAGTTGCAGATGTTTCTAGGAAGCAATCGGTAGTAACAGGAAAGTTTCGTAGATCAATAGTTGAGATACAAGTAGTTAAAGAAATTGTGAATTTTCAGGCTTATTTTCTCTCTCTTTTACGTGATTCCAAAGTGAAATGTCCACCAAAGATTATCTCAGCTAGTTGTTCTATAAAGGATCGGTCAGTTTCCTTTATTTTTTATGTAAAGTAGTGTAGAACTTATTATCAGCTACAAATTCGTTTTCCTTTCAAAGGTTCTCCAATCATAGCAGACTTTTTTCTCACTTATAATTCATATTCAGTGAATCATTGTACATGGAAGGAGGAGTACATTTCATTACTTCACGGATTCTGATGGTTGACCTCTTGCAAGAACGCGTTCCGGTGAATAATGTAGCTGGTATCATTGTCCATCGTGCGCATCAGTCTGTTGATTTTCTGACCAGTTTTTTTTTCAATAAAAATTAGTCTGTTGCTTTTATAATTGTTACAGTGTGATATAATATTTGTTGGATTCTTTTCAGATTGCTAAGCGGCTTTCAAGAATCATTCATTCTTCGCTTATATCGCGAAAAGAAAACGGGTGGTTTTGTTAAAGCATTCAGGTTGTTGATTTTACTGATTTTGCATAAAATATTCAAGCTTATTGCTGAATTGACTAAACTGCATAATTTATTCTTCAGTGATAATCCAGCAGCGCTATCTGGTATGGGCGTTTTGCAACGACTGCTAAATCGCTTATATATTCGAAGAGTTAGGCTTCTACCAAGATTTGATGTAGACGTTAAAAATTCACTGGATCCATGTTCTGTAAGTATCTATTATATAATAATATTTATAAAACTTTTTTATTTCAATATTCATTTTTGTTTTGCGAAAAAAAAAAATTCCCTTTGTATTAAAATTCCTCAAAATATCTCTGCAATAATTCATAATTTCTCCAATATGTAGTGATTTGAATTAGAAAGTTCCTTTCCAGCCTCGTATGATAGAAATATCGCTTGATTTGCCACACACAATGCGAAAGATTCAGTCACTGCTTGTAGACATAATACGTACTTGTGTTCGAGAATTGAAGCAAACTTCACTACTTACTGACGTAAGTTTTCGGAAAATATATTAGAAGTTGCGTTTTTTGCTTGTTTTTGAAAAATTCATTGTTATAGGATACCGCAGATGAAGAAAGTACACAGTTAGCTGTGGGTCTTTTGCCTTCTTCATTAGAAATACAGCTGAAGGGACGACAGTTTTCCACTACTGAAAAGCAGCAGCGCCTTTTAGCGGATCTCAAACAATTGCGGGATCTTTTATATAAAGTATGAAATACAATATTTTTATGACTTTTTGAACTGCTTTTCTGAAGATTAGAAGTATTTGCTGGCATTTTCTAGGCTGAAGAACTAGATCCGATTACTCTTTATTGCTCTTTGGATGAAGTCAGGAATAATAAAAATGTAAGTTTCAATTTTATTTCGAGAAAAGTTTTGAAAAACTTCATCCAATGGCTGGTTATTCACCTAGACATTTAAGGTAACTAATTATTTGGCTGATCAAATTTTTATCTTTTGATACAGCTAAATTAACTTGCTTTTAAAGCATATTTTAATAGTTCCAAAATGATATGTTGCAGTTTGGGACTTTTATAAATCTATGTTAAAGATCCGAATGAAATTTTTTAGCTGATTACAACTAACAGTGGTTGGTTATTCACACAGACATCTTCGAAACTGTTTGCGGAAGTAAACAAATTGTGCAGAAATAAATCTAATGCTGAACAAAATGTGTTAGGTAAGTAATTATTTGAGTGACTCGAGCATTTTAATAATTGTTACCAAAGAGATGCAGATGCGAACAGCTGTCTTAATTTACTCATGCTTTGTTTTCTTTATTTCCGACTTGTTACTGTATCGAGCATATATGTCTTCTTTTCGAGCCCAGCTGGATCATTTTTTATTTGTATCGTTACTGAAATCATCATTTGTGATCATATGAAACTAAAAAAGCTTGTACAAAATTTAAAAAAATTCTTAAACGTTAAGTATAGGATCCAAAGCTGAAAATTTCAGAACCGCCGAAATGGAAAGCACTTCTTAAAATCTTAGAAGAAATCAAAGTTAATTGTAAGCTGGATAAAGTAAATTCTGAAAAGGGTACGTTTTATTTAAAATACACAGATTTGATTTATTTAAAAATTCATCGAATTGCTTTCTTTGGAATTTTTCATTTGAATTACTGTCTTTAAAACAGAAGTCTATTTTTTAAATGCTTTTTTTAACCTTTGTAAATTGCTTCTAGAGCCAACGGTGTTACTAATTGGCGCAGGAAATGAGGTGTGTCGACAGTTACGAGATATCATTAGTTGGGGTGTGGCAAAATTTTTATGGATCCAAAATGAGAAGCTGGGGCAAAAATTCATTGGTGAAAATGGGGAAGCTGAACCGAGCGCACAACCTGCATGGGATCCTTCACAAATTATAATGTTCACTAATAGCAACGAGGTTAATCATTCATACTTTTTTCCATATTTCTTTTCTAACTTTAAGAAAAAACATCAGATATTTTTTCATTCCTTATTTATAGAGCGAAACAAATGGCGAGATTGTAAATGATATAAAAGTATCACAAAAGGAATTCGCTCGACAAAGCCGGAAAAGACGTCGTTTGTTTGAAGAAGTAAAGAAGAAGGATGACTCAGGCAAGCAGACTCGACTCATGCGTTTCGGTATAGTGCAAATAAAAAAGATGATAAAGGTTATTTTGTGAACGTCAGCCATTTTTGCTGTTAACAAAATTTCATTTCTCGATCAGTGTAATGGTGATCAAATATTTGTCAAAAATATGAACATCTTCATTTTAGATATTTATTACCATCGACGTTATAATTCGACCAGAGCGTTTCAAAAATGAAAAACTTATTGTAACTTGATTTCCTAAACTTCTGTTCTTATAGAAAGAAGAAAACGCATCTAATGCTAATATAATTGTCGAAGATGACAACAGTTCGAACAGTTCAGAAGGTGTTGAAAGTCAAAAGCAAGATCCCATCCTACTCATCATTCCTTCGGGTGAGCGATATAACCTCATCAGACAGTTGGAAACTTTCGAACCACAAATTGTTATTCTTTATCATTCCAATATGGCATCACTTCGGTTGTTAGAGGTGAAGCGTTATTTTTAGATTCGTTATTTTATTAAGCTAAAATTTCGATTTTTTTAAAAAAAAAAAGCATTTTGAGTTCTGGATAAAAATAAACTTCAATAATATTTTTTCAAAATCATTTCAAACAATCTTCATACGTCCATATATATGATTAATTATTTATGTTTACAGATGTATAAAGCATGCCACCCTCATAAACCATTAACAATATATATTGTTATGTACGCTAATTCAAATGAGGAAGAACGGTACCTCTGTTCACTAAGGAAAGAACAAATTGCCTTCGAGGATATGGTTCGAGAGCAGGGGGTATGACTAGTTGTGATAATTATCCATCGGAATTTAATTGCAAGGTCGAATTTTGTGTTCATCATTTTCATTTTTAGACACTAATGTCTGCTAGGGAATATGAAACAGATCGTGAAGAACCGCAGAGATTGATGCTTATTAAATCGACTAGAGATGCTGGTGGAAGAGCCGACGGAAGTGAACGAAATCCAAAGGTGAGTTTTTTCCACTTTATTCAAGTTTGAGAAACACTAAATAACTTACCACATGGGGCACTTCTAAACATGGAAACTCAGTTAAATATATTACATTCAGCAGTTTTAGGTGATAATTGATATGAGGGAATTCCAAAGCGAATTGCCGACAGTGCTTTACAAACGAGGTATAGATCTACTGCCAGCTACAATCGAAGTTGGAGATTATATTCTGTCACCAAATATAGCTGTTGAAAGAAAAGCTCTCGATGATCTTACTCAATCACTTCATAGTGGTCGCATCTTTAAACAGATTGAGCAGGTTTTTTTTCTTTTTCTTTTTTTGTAAGCTGTTATTTTTATGAGTTAAATAATTAATTATTTCTGTCCTTCAATGCTGCTGACTTCATTGCCTGAAGTTAAATTTGTTCAAAAAATTCTATGGATTGTTCATTAAATTAACATTTACCTAGAACTACTGATTTTTTATCATCAATTTGTTTAGATGTTGCATCATTACAAATATGTAATTCTGCTTATCGAAGCAAATGTCAAAGATGACTACAAAAAAATTAATGGTGGTCCCTTCCAAGTAAGCTTTTCTGATGTGATGTCTGATTTATTTCTCCAGTCTATTAGAAGAACATGGCATTTATGACAAGATTATTACAGAAATCAGTCCGAATTATTTTTTTTTTTGTTCTTCTTTAGTTATTCCATTATTATGGATTAACTAAAGGAAGAAAATAACTCAGAGTTCATTCAAGAATTAAAGGGAGAATTAAGCCGTCGCTGTCGTGAAACACGATCTCTTTTCACAATTTTGGTGAGAGCTTATCCAGATATGAATGTTATTTGGACTTTGGATCCTGCACATTCATCTGAAATGTTCGAAGAATTAAAAGTAATTTATGTATTCCAGTTATTTTATTGCGTTCCACTTGTATGACATTTTTATTTCACGTTTGTCCATTTTTTTGCAATTAAGAACGAATGTTTACAGAAAAAAGAAAGTAATGATGGTTATTTCTAGATTAACGGGTATTACACATTGTTCAATGAATTGTTAACAAAATTCATAATCTAGTTCAGAATTTTGTATATGAGAAATCTATGATGCTTTTGTTTTAGATGTAGTTAAATGTTTTTCAGCTAAATGAACCGGAGCCGGATTTGGTTCAAGCATTGGCAATTAAAAGTGATCTAGTAGAATGCGCTAATACATCCGATTCTGAAACAAGTTTGTTTTTATTTTCTTGATATGCTCGAAAATGTGGGGTTTGGTTGTTGGGCATGTTCTATTTCATTTATAGCAGCCATCCCTTCAAAGCTGACGATCATTCGATCCATTATTTTTTGTGAAATCGCGTCAGGATAACAAAATTCATAAACAAACTTTTACTGATAGTTATTTAACTTTTCGATTAATATTTGCTTTAAAACTTTTCTCACAACCAACGAAGGGTTTAGTTTCTTAAAACAAATATTTACTATTAATAACTGCTGGCATTATTATTTTCTTAATCTCTAATCACTTTTTTACTGGTGTGAATTACTTAGGTGATAAAACAGCATCGAAGCGTTCGAATGCTCTTCTGCATCGACAGATGACACGACTGCCAGGTATTTCTAGTGGTGAAGTGACACGGTTGATGAAGTGTTGCAAAATGAAATGTTTATTGGATGTTATTAACAGTGATGCAGATGAACTTACAAGTGTTCTAAACAACAAAGAGCTCTCTTCTTCATTACATTGTTTTTTTAATACTGACTTCAAATTGAAAGCGTTAATGTCATAGTACACATTTCTTCATTTGCTAATTTTCGAAAAATAGTCCTTATAAAACCTAATAGACACACCACCAAAAAATTTTTGAAGCTAATACGTGAAAAAAACTGTTAGGGAATTTGAACCTTGTGAAAAAATCTAAGAAAATTTCTTTCCTTTTTGATTTTTTGTTCGTGTTTTCCTTCGAGATCCCTTTTCCTCTTATTTTCAACCTTTCCATGTCGAACTTGATTATTTACTGGTATTGCTGTATATTCAGTTTTTGAGAACTGTAATTATTGAGGTCTTGTTTTTATTTCATTTCCATTTGTATAGCCGTATTTTTTCCAAAAATCTGGATTTTCAAACTTTTTAACTTTTTAACTTTTGCTAACTTATTCTATTCAAGTTTTGATTAAAAGTTTTCCATACCCGTGCTGGTTTGTACAATTTTAATGGAATATTTTTGTCATGCAGTACAACAATAATTCTATTATATTGAAACGTATGATACTGGGTGTAATTTTTTCGCTAGATGTATACTGAAATTTTATAATTGTTGGTGAAATGATTCATACTGAAATACCACATTTTTCAATTGCATTAAAATATGCTAATGTTTCAGAATGCGCAGTGAATTTAGGAATTCGAGAAAAAATTATGAAACTTGATCTTTTTTTTCATAGGCAATATAAGCATATCTAACAGCAAACAGCAAACACTTTTTTATCGCTTATAAACGGTAGACATCCTATCGAAGACGATTGTTATTTCTTTGAAATGGATCAAAAATTAGAAAGTCATCATAAAATTTGACTGGTAACAGATCTCTCGAATAAACAAGCAACTAATAAATTAATAAATAGAAATGTCTAAAATGCTGGTATTATCACCAGGTATTTTAACTCAACGAAATTTTCACGTTTTGTTCTGTTTTTATAAGAAAGCCATGATGTACTATTTTGTGCGATGATATATGAGATTTCGCTTTCATTTAATTTTTTGTTAAATAATAAAAAATTGCCAAATAAAGTACATAAATTAGGAATCATTTTCACAATGATTATCGAAAATAACCAATTTTATTGAAAGGATTTTCGAGTTCAATATTACGCAATTTGTGATGATTGCCAATTTGAAGGGGCCTCCTTTGATTTTGATAAGACCTAGAATTATAAAATTATAAAGGATTTGGAATTAGCGACAGTGTCATATAAAATTATTAGGAAATCATTGTTATCCGTTTGTTCCTCTAGAAAAGACCGTTATTAAGTTCTAAAAGAAAAAGAAAATTGAAAACCAGAAATGAAAATAGCCAATATGGAACACCGGATAAAAATTCTCTCATATTTTCAGCTTCACTTCTCATATTTCAATTGTTGTAAATTTTCAGACCAGATCAAGTAATGGATTTAATTCACCAAGGATTAAAAAAAATCAGAAACTAACTGAAAGGAATGCCATTTTGGATATGTAACTGGTGAATTCATCAGTAGTTCCCCATCTGCATCGCAAATAACCATATAAATTTGCCCCATTCATTAACAGACCCATTAAAGCTACTACCATCCACTCCCATTTCAAGGTTACGAAAGCAATGCATACTAATATTGTCCATATAGTTGGTGCTGCAACCAATGCGCCCCAAAAAATTCGCCGTTCTAAAGCATCGAAGCGAGACATATCCTATAACAATTCCTGGTGATATTTTTATAATGAAATTAATTTTGAATATATTTCGTTAGTTCTACAGAAACTGGTTTATTGTGTCTGAAAAAACCAAAAATCAGGAATAGAAGTCCAGGAAAAAATCTTTATTTTCAGTCATCTCATCATAAAATCATCATATTTCCTACGCAGTTATCAATACATGTCTATAAGAAATTGAACTTCAGCTTCCTCAATTATTTTCTTGAAAATCATACCTTCGCTGATTCGTATCGCCAATGATTGTTACCTTCAACATCAACGAAATTCCACCAACGAAGTCCGACAAGAAGACGTCCAGTTATATTTTTCACCGTCCAAAAATCAATGGACAATAAGGTAAGCTGGAAATAATAGTGAAAAATCGTCATAGTATTGCTTAGCACTTATCAGTGAAATTATATGAATAGCAAAAAATGAAATATTACCAAAATATTTGATGTGCATGAATAGAGATAAGAAAAATTTTATTTTCTAGCAAAAAAAAAAAGAAAGAAATTAAAGGCATTAAGAACTTACAATGATTAAAAAATGTATTATAAAAGAATTTGTAAAAAACGCAAAAATGTAGAAGAAAATAGCAGTTGAACGAAATAATACATGAGAAAGTACAATGAATGGATGCCTGAAACAAAAAAATGAGGATAAATCTTCCATTAATGATTTTGTTAACACTTCTTCTACTTCTATTTGTGCTCGAATTAATGTAATTTGAAATGAACTAAAGTTTTATTGTTACCTTAATCGATTTTCCTCAGTTTCTAAACGTTGGCTAAACCTTTTACAATATCTAATTGAAGGAGTACAGCAGCAACATGAAGTTCTTCGTCTTTTCGCATTTACTAAACCAAAATTTTCCCACAATCATAGATAATCATGAAACAAAATAACTTATCCATATATATATATATATATATATATATATATATATTGATTTTCCAATGTTACATAAGCTGTTAAAGAAAAAGCAAATCCTGGCAAAAAAAATACCTGAATGACCCCTGAATAGGGTTTGCAAAACTTTGTTCTTCAGGGATATTCAACTTAGAATCAAAATTCGCAGCCATATTTATCCCGCTGAAAATAATTCACTAATTTTTAAGCACGATTTTATTTTTAAAATTTTCAAATGCTTTAAAATGATTCATTTCATTGTGCAGCAGAAGGAACAAACACTTTTGCTAATCATTTTCTAAATGAGAATATACTTCACTGTCGTAACTAAAAATTACCACATAATACAACCATTAATCTATCTATAAAAGTAATTTATGGAAATTATGTCTTAAATACTTAGTATTAATTAGCAATACAACTTCATTACACTGTTATAAAATTGTAAGCTGCTATAATATCCTTCATAGTAGAAATCTAAAAACCTAATTAAGCAGAAACCATTATTAATCATGAACGTGAGAACTACATTACTTCGTTCAAATAATTAGTTCGAAAAAAAGTAATGCGCTCTCCTAAATGAAACAGTTCGTAACCGTAACCAGTGCAAGAAAAAACAATCCCAATATAACTTCCCGCCTTCCTCTTCCTTTTTCTTCTGTTGTTATCTTTTAAAAATTAACAAAAAATGTAAAAAACAATAAATGAGACGGCAGATAAAATAAATTTCTGCAATATTTGAAAACAAACTGTGCTAAATTAAAACTTTATCCGAAAATTTTTTTTTGAAACTAGTAGCGCGATAATGTTAATGAACAATAACAATGGAAATAAGAGATCAAAATACATGTACTATATTAATCACATATAACGCTTAACCAAGTTGCCTATCCTGGAACAAACAGCACTAAATAACCATTACACTATGTTTTAATCTCATTTGGCTAGCAAGCATATTCCATACAATTAAATTTTACAAAAAATTTACTGCGGTGAAATTTCATTAAGTCAGATAAGTGGTAAAAACCATAACAAAATTGGCATCGTGCCTCAACATCAATTTCCAAACCAACATGGATTTAGAAGTAGGAGAAAAATGGTATAATGCCACTCCAAATACATAATTAATTACAAATTAATAGAGTAAAATTTCAATCACTTCCTGTATATTCATTTCATATCCAACAATATCACAATTTCCTCGTGCTCACATCGGAGTCTTAATTTCTTTTCTACCAGCGCATCCAATAATTTTTCATGCTCGCCGGCACCAACATCTTTGTAATCCATGATGAGTGACTTAGACCACGGACATTCAGTATACGCCAGGTAAAAGACCTTCAAAAAGACAGTGTATGTTCAGCAATAAAGTACTTAAAAATTCATAATTAAAAAGATCATTTTAGATACGTCAATGAATGGCAAAAGAGAACAGGAATATCTTTACTGGCTATTATGGGAATCTGAGAATCTGATACTCACAGATTAGACGAATAATTTTGCAAAAAAAAATTAATATTAGTTAAAAAAATGAATAAAAGAACCTCGCGTGCACGCAAAGTATCTTTTCGTTCATTCTCGATAAGAAGTAATAAGCGCCAGAAAATATCATCACGGTGGTAGATACGCTCACTTGACTTTTTCACAGCTGCTCTGAGACGATGCAGCTCAGGCGACTGGAAATCGTTCGTCTCTAATAACATTCTATGTCGGAATAGTTCAAGATATACAGAACCAAAAGCAAGGCAATAATTTGCATGCCAATCTAAAAAAAATAAATTTAATCTAAACATATATGACGTTACTTAATAAATGAATGGCTTCGTCATTCATTATATATATTAAATATTTTCATTTACTAGTTTGTTTGCTTCTAACAGTCTCTTAAAATTGAAAAAGTAGTAAGGAAAAAATTATTCGAAATAAAAATTTTGAAAAACATAGAAGCTTTTTAAAAATTTTGAAAAAAACGAAAGAAAAACATAGAAGTAAATCTTTGCTCACGAGTAAAGCTCAAAGTGTGATAATAAAAGTTTTTTTCGATATGCTTAATGCAAAAACAAGAAAATTAAAGGAAAATAAAAATGCTCAACATATAAAAATGAAACTGGAAAGCAAACTAAAAAACAAATTAATTGAATTATTGAATTTTGTGTTGTGTATCCTAAAAAATTTGTCTGTCATAACCTAGTAAAAAAATCTGCACAAAAACTAGAATGATTATGAATGTCCGTCTTCCTAATCAACATAAATAAATACAACACTGAAACATAACTAACAGAACTGACAAATGTTGAGCCTATTGTAAAATTATTTCCTTTAATTGACTTGATAATGTTCAGCTGCTGATGGTTCAAGCCGGAAATAAAATCATACCTTCCACATCATTTTCCAAAAATCTTCTTAAATGTATAACACGTGTTCCTACAGCACAACAGTCTATATAGATCTTCAAAAATGATATTTCTGTCGGAAATTTTTGATGAGCCATAAGAGATGCTTCTACCAACAAACGTTTGGGCTCATGAGGATTGCTCGTGAGATGCATACGCAAAAGTTCCAAATATTTTTTCTATAATTTCAGCAGATTGTTTCTAATACGAAACTTACTAATGAAGAACATTTTAACAAATGAATATATTAGAAGCAGTTAAGCTTCCTAAGAAAATGCTTCACTGATTATTTAACTGAATACGTAATGTTAATGCCAGTTTTTCTCCTTTTAAAGATCGATTATTGCTTTCATTATCAGATTAAGTCAACAATACCTCAAGTTAAATAAATAAAAGTAATTTTATCTCAAGCATAACGTACCGTAAATCTGCGCTGTGAATTATTCTTCATAATACCAGATAGGGTTGTATAACATTTCTTTAAATTGTATACTCTTTTGTTGTTATCAGCATAATAATATGCAAAAAGAAGAAACAGTGACGCCGCGAGATCAATTTTAGACCCTTCCCATGTTTCCGTTGGAGATTTAGTCGTCAAGAGATTATGGAGACGAATGTTAACTTGCTTTTCAATTTTTTCAGCATCTGTTCTCTGAAATCACCATATAATATTAGAAAAACTTTTAAAATGAAAAAGCCCATACTTTAATTTATATAATAATTAATTTTACACCACACATTCATAAAGATATCTCAGTCCCCAACATACTGCTTTTGGTTTTATCGGTATATCAAAGCATAATACTAGTATATCATGTCAATCTGCACAGTACACTGAGTAAGTTAATTAAAGAATGATAACGTTCAAATAACCTTCAAATATGCCTATTGTTAGTCCTAAAGAACAAATCGAAACCAAAATGTTCTAAGTACTCTAATTTTGAAAAAATATTTTAATTTTTCTCCTTTTCATAACAAAAATTACCACATCACCCACAGGCTTTCCATCACATATAAAACTGGCGATGAGGTGCCGCTTTTCGGTCTCATCATCA
The DNA here is from genome assembly GCA_029876185.1 of Mansonella ozzardi. Classification (NCBI taxonomy): domain Eukaryota; kingdom Metazoa; phylum Nematoda; class Chromadorea; order Rhabditida; family Onchocercidae; genus Mansonella; species Mansonella ozzardi. The sequence continues at coordinate 106,325 of JARVGP010000016.1, read as the reverse complement.
GTTGCAGATATACACACAATAGCCATACGAAGTAACGAAATTGCTTGCGCCATATTAACTTCATTCCAGATATTTGTCACGAGGAATTTATTAGCACAAATTTTTGCTGCGTCTTTCTCTCCTAGCTCATACATCTAAACAAATCGGCATTAATCATCTAAACTTTTTCACTAAACAGACAATCATGTAACTCTTACTCTCATGTTTTCTCTAATAATTGAAGCTTAATCCAAAATACATCCGAAAAACATACCTTTTCTGCAAATGTTGCCATTAGTGAAGTATTATGAACATTGTTGTTTTTATTGCACATATTTTTCGCTTCATCCCGAAATTTCTTCAAACGCATTTTTTCGCTCAACTCATCATCCATTTTAAGGAAATTAAGATAACTAAATCAATTACTTACAATATCAGAGAACAAGTATGGTTTTATATCGTTAATGAGTCATAAAAAAAATTTCAAACTTTCTCGAAAAGATTTTAACGATAGTGAGGTAGAACATTTCCAAAGTCTGAATTTATCCCTCATATTGTATAACCACCGCTGCCCATGAAAAGAAATAAAGCAGAAAGAACTGTAATCGAATTCAATTAGTAAGAGATAACCAATGGATAACTCAGGTAAATAAAAGCTAAAAATTTAACATTGACGACAATGCCTTACAAAACGTACGTGAGAAGCTGTGATGACAGCAGTAAATCTCGTTCTTCTTGCATATAATGGGAAGCCAGTTCGAAAAATCTGCTCACCGATTTCTCAAAATTTCTCAAGCGCAGGGAAAGATCAGGAAAAATGGCAAACTCATGCATAATATTCGTTGGTAAAGCTGAGTCCTGAAAAGATGCAGCAAAAATTTTGAAATAATTTTAAAAAATATAAAGTCGTTGAAAAGTCGAAGCTCCAATATATAAAGCCATTGTTTCTGCTTCATCAAGATTTAGAATCTAAAGAAGCATCAGTTTGCTGTCATATATCGGTTTCATATGTGACATATTTTTTGACAGAAACTTAAAAACGGAAACATAATAAATTGAATATACGACCCCGACAAGGGAATTGCAACTCATATTCCCATTATTGTGCTGCTAAGATTTCATTGGTACTTTGTTCAGATTTGTACCAATCAGAGTACCGCTTCCCAGCAGCACCTATCATTCAAACAAATTTTAAGAAGTGAAATTGGAAAGAAAATCATGGCTACCAATTCTTTAATGCTATGAAAAATTTATTGTACATATTCACATACCCGACCATATATCACTGCTCCAAATTCTTCCAGAATATCACAGAAAAGATTGAAAACAACGGGGCGACTAAGTATATACAACACATCCTCAACATCTTGAAACGTCACAACCCGTTCTCTGTCATCGAACTGTAACTATTACAAAATGAATTAAAGAAGCAAAGAATGAAAACTCTCCGCTACTAAAATAATATTTAAATAATATTTAGTGATGCGTACGGTTGCGCTTAAATCTCTGATTGGTCGCCACTGATACTGCATGCGCAGACGTTCTATTTCTATCCAGACCCGATGACAACATAATTTTAAACCACTTGAGCCAACTCTGTTACATAATTCCGCCTCCTTTTTGTCATATTGCGACTGTTCTTCCTGACACAGCGATCGATCTGTTTTTATTGTTCCTTCTTTTATATGCACCATTGATCTGGCCCATCCTAAAGTTAAAAATGGATTCGGGTAAACGTCTTGACATTAATGAATATTAAATCTGAAAATGAAATAAAGTTAAAACTAGATTTGAAAACCTTCTGCGTCTTCATCGCCAATACGTGCAATTCCACTATCCCAGAAGGCTTCGAAAAGTTTCCGTCTATCTTCCAAACTCGCATTTTTAAACGATTCCGGAACGCACAAGTTAAATTCACAAATAGCTTGAGCCGTCCCAATTGCCTATAACATATACACATCACTTTTTAGAAAACAAATAGTGCCGTAATGTTCTACTTCCTTCCAACACCTTTCCTCTTTTCCACTTTTTTTATAAATCAATTAAAGCAAAATATATAAAAATAAAAAATGAAAACCGCAGAAAATTGATTGGCCATGATAAATATTTATGAAAAAATCATTCGGCAGAAGAAATGTAAACAGCAAAAAGCTCATAAAGTATTTACTTTTTCAGTATGTCCACATTTCAACAAAAGACGTATTCTGCGGAGGATCACCGATGCCATAAACTGTTCAGTGTTTGGCAGAGCCTTGTGTGACAATAATTTACCACTACGAATTTCATCAAGTTTCTCCAAACATAATTTCATCTTCATACACTAAAATATTCGACTAAAAAATTTAAAAACCAAAAAAGCCAATTTGACAAGTTTTTCCAGAATCATCGGACAAACCTGATTTGTAAGATTGAACCGTCTGGTGTCATTTTCCAAAAGATCAAGTATGCCTTTCCACATTTCCGGATCGTTGACATGTTTGAACTCCACCTTGATGTGTGATCATTAAGAGAATATTGAATGTAATTATTGTTAATGAAGCAGAGTTGCAGCAATTATTAAAGTAAAACAAATGCTGTTCAAAAACAAAAGATGTAACCAAAGCAAAAGTTAACATCTCTAATTTCGCGAATAAAGACATCCTCTTCCCACAAATGCATTCCAATTTTCAGCCGTTCCAGTTTGAGCTTCACACTGTTGAAATTAAGAGAAATAGCCTGCAAGGTAAATAAAAGTAATGTCTGTCATTATATCGATGTTTCGAGAGAATACATTCAAATATAAAAATATGTTATGCAGAAATTTCTATCACATTTCAAAATAAAAAAAAAAAAAAAAGAAAACGAGAAAAGAAGAAAAGATCTTTCTACGAACGCTTTTAAGTCAAAAAGAAAGATTCACTTGGCATAAGTAAAATATTAGATCACAATGCTATCAATAAAGAGCAGCAAAGATATAAAATAATCGATTACCTTTTCCAAGATGCTCATTTTTCGTTGCAAGAGCTCACGATTCGTAAGTCGTTCATTTCTTGTCTTCTTAACTTCCAGATTGTCCTGAGCCAAAAATATTTCGTCCTTAAAAAATCACATCAGAGTGACTACTGTGATATTTAAAATAATGCGAAAATGGCCAATTAAACAAAAACCAAATAACTAAAGAGAAAAGAAAAAAGATACGAACATAAGGATTCCCACCTGAACTGCCAAGAATTTCAGCCACAATTGAATATTACATCGATCTTTTCCTAGTTCCGCATTATACTTTCGACTTTTTACTTCTGGGGTTGCTTCAATCAACGATCTTCCACCTTGAACTCCGTTACACTTTTCTAAGCTCAAATTTCCACTTTCGTCCTTAATTTTAAAAATGAAACTGACAAAAAACTTGAAAAATTCAGAAATTATAGATATATATTTAATAAAATTACCTTCAAATCATTCTCCGACAGAGCAAATGTGGACAGTTCAATGTAATCTGTGAAAGGCTTTAATACTTTTTTTCTCCATAATCGTTCTGGTTCCTCTTTCCAGGCCTTCCTGACTTTATCGCTAAAGTATCTTCGGAAGTTATCTTTATTTTCCGAAATGCCAAAACGAAATCTGCAAATACAAAACACAACAAGCATTTTTTGTTAAGAAAATGGGAAATCAACGAATCAAGTAATCTCCAGCGAAAATAGCTAAAATAATTACAGCATTAGAAATAGACAGATGAAACTGCATAAATTTAGTTCAAATTCTTTCCCTTGTTCAGTATATTACTTAATGAAAAATAAATAATTATGTTTCAGATGTAAAAATTACCTTTCAAGAGTCTCGTTACCATCAAGAACTTTTTTCAACCGAAACTCATACTCTGCTACGTTACCCTTGTATAAAGATTCGTAGTATGCATTAGAACGATCGCCTTTTAAATCCATTATCATGAATGAATTCGTGTTAGACTGATCGAATTCTGTCATAAAACTCCACTTATGATTTGCCTGAAAAAAAATTGAGACTACGACTGCATGATAATCTAACAACGCCAACTTTTATTTCTACAAATTAAGGGTGATTCTGAATCACCAGTGAAAAAAAGACGTTTTGCCAGCTTTACTCATACATGTACTCAAAATCGCCAACAAATCTTTTAACAAAACAAATAAATCCAAAAATTACTTTTTTAGTAATTGAGCTGATGACTACAACAAAGAATACACTTAATGCAAACAACCTCAAGATTACGACTAACACAGAGTATTTGTGGAACTGAAGGTCGCATATTATATTTATTTCCGCTTGAACTCGAACTCCTACTATCTTTCGATGAATCGGACGATGACTGAAAAGATGAGGATGATGAGGAAGTGTGTCGTCTTCGTCGTTTCCTTCCCTTTTTTTTTGATGAATGTCTTGACTTTCTTTTATATTTCCTACCAACAACAGATGCAGTGTCTACAGGTACTTCAATATCACTTTCATCATCCGAAATAATACTGACCATCTGCAAAAAACATCCAACATAAAGAAACATTTAATTTTTACATATTATGCCTTCAAAACGAAAAGTTAACTGTTTACAAATTATCTACGATTTAAATAAAGTAAGGAAGAAACTTTAAATAAAGTAAAACAACTATATATTTAAATAAAGTAATAGTTCTAATTGATACTTTTTATTCTTCTCTTTCTCCATTTTACCTTACTGATAATTTCCCCTCTCTTTATTCCTCTTTTACTTTCTTACGAAAATTATTTAATTTCACCATGTCACTGATAGAGTAAAAACAACAGAAATGAAGTCATTGGATAAGCATAAAAATGATAAATTGTCCCTGTTATTCTACTTCATTCTTTCCTTTAACTATAATTTCCCAAAAGTACTTAAAAATTAGACCTGTTTTAGTATCGAATAAATATACGTACTAATCCATTCCCTCTAGTATAATTTTCCCAAAAGAAATTATTTCACTAGATAATGCCTAGATACTTGGAACATTATATACTTTACAGTGTTGCATTTATGAGAAATAAGTCAAAATGTTAATTTATCTAATCTGAGTTATCTTTTCAATCACTCTGCCAAATTTAATTTTTTTATTAATTTGCAAAAGACCAAAATAATGATACTTTGATGGAATGATGTGATAACATTTGCTCTCGTTCCGATTCTTTTTCTCGTTTGCTTTTTTCCTTCTTTTTTCTTTCATGATGTTCATGTCTTCCATGCTCTTTATCCCGACTTTTTTTCTTCGATCTCGAAGTAAAAGAACCGTAACGACCACTGAAATCCTTCTCATCACTGGAAGGAGAATGACTTGAATGAAATTCTTGATGATATGCTGGAAACATCCTGTAAGTAATTGTAATAATTAGCTTATTATTTATACTTTTTGTATGGAGTTGTAAGAACAAGAAGGAAGAAGAGGTCATTAACGAAGAGGTCATCAGTTGATCATAAATTTAAAATTTTCAGTCAAAATATACAAATTTTCAATTGTTGCTAATGAAGTACATCTCTCCTTTATCCTTCTTTTACGTTAGACAAATGTCTGCAATGATTTGTCAAAAAATGTTTCATTTTATCACATATCTTATTTTGATAGTTAATAATTAAAATGAATTGATTAAAATGTTAAAATGATCATGCTAATTCCTTCGAGCTATGATTCCCTCAGATTCAGAATAAGCTTTTCCCAGCCAATTTCCTCTTACGCAGATAACGGTCCAACTATAGCTACATTGATACATGAAGACCTTCTTCGTTACTAGATGACAGAGAATGGAGGCTTTTGAAGCTTTTGTTACTCCTTTTGTTAAGAGTGTTCATAGCCACGTTAGAGAAGAGTCAATATAAATTTGGCAATGATCCTAAATAGGTTAACATAAATTTGCTAATAATCCTAAATAGGTTAACATAAATTTGGTAATAATCCTAAATAGATTAATATAAATTTGGTAATAACCCTAAATAGGTTAACATAAATTTGGTAAAAATGCCAAAAAACGTGCAAGAATTATGTTCACACAGACTCATACGTGCATACACAAAAATCACACACAAAACCAGTTCGTTATGCCACAAAACCGTTCAATGCCTGTTGAAAAGTGCAAATCCGGTTTATATCGTTATTCGCTTTATTTTGGTCCGTTTGCATTGCATAAAAAAATTTGTTGGCTTAGCTTTGCTACATGCATTTTAATTTTTTTTTGTTGACTTAACTTTACTACGTGCATTTTAATTTTTTTTTTGTTGGCTTAATTTTACTACGTGCATTTTAATTTTTTTTTGTTGGCTTAACTTTACTACGTGCATTTTAATTTTTTTTTGTTGGCTTAACTTTACTACGTGCATTTTAATTTCTTTTGTTAGCTTTACTACGTGCATTTTTATTGAAATTTATTTCAGCACTCATTTAAAATTTGTGTTGAATGTATTATTCTAATTATTAAATGTGACATTTTATTGAAAATAAAGTCATTAAATGGTGAAAATTAATTAATAGAAGGAAGACATCAAACTATTTTAACAATGTCTTTTTTTATCGATTTTTAAATTCATCCAAAGAGATTTTAGAATTCCTTAGTTTGGCAATTAAAATTGCTGGAATTGAAATAAGTTTTGTTGTGAAAAATTATTGGGAATTAGGAAGTTGATTTTTTGAATTTTTGCCGTCGCAACACTTGCGCAAGCAGCGCAATTGTCACACTTTCATTTACTGCTTGTGGCACCAAATTCTTCTGTAACATTTCATATTGCTTTCTGAGTAGATTGTTTTGTCCCATTTTCTCCAGTACCTGTACAATTGCAACATATTAAATTATTTTATAAAATTAAACTAAATTTTGCAAACATTTTCATCCTTTAAGATATCTTCAAAAGTTCTTATCCATCGATTTTCTATCATTCTAATGAATAAATAAGTTCAGCAAATTAAGTGAAAAGAATCGTCGTCCTAATATTGATGAGATTTAGAAAGTTAACTTTAAAATAGCGAACTTTTTCGAGAAGTTTTGTATTCAGTGGTAAATCGCTAACTGTTTTCTTTAAATTTTCACTAATTTCACTTTCACTCATTGATGAGTCTTCATCCAACAACTTGTTAAACGCTTCCTAAAATAGTGATAAGTTGAATAGCTCATTCCTCATAGATTTAGTTTATCGGATTCTAGCGAAAACTGCATTCAGTATGCTATAAATGTTGCACATATGGAATATTATCATTTCATTGAAATACTTTATTTTTTTGTAATTTATGCTACCGCAGTTAAAAATTGATTTATTTTTAATATTACCGCTTTTTCTTCTTCTATCCCATAAATTTCGAGAATTGCTCGAATTTGTGCAAGTCCATCAGTATATGATTGATTCTGTGACTCGTTTGCTTCATTCTGTTCTGTATCAAGGCTAAAATTCAACGTAAAGGCGAAGTTTCAGTGTTTATCATAATAGGCATATAAAATTACTTCTAATAAATTTCTTAATGAAAAAAGTGAGCAGTTGGAACTGCAATTTGCAAAACAAAAATTTCAAAACAAATTTCAAAGCTTCAAAAAAAAAAAAATTTCAGAAATTTTAAAACAAAATTATTATTACTTGTTAATCTTTGAATGAAACATGACTTCTGGTAGTAACGTAAATGTTGTTCCATTGAGTACGAGCGCATGTTATGTTTTATTAAGTTACCAAATATTGAATAGTGATGTCTTTTCAGTTCAAATTATAAAAAATTTCCCCGATAATTTAATAGAATGAATTTCGTTCAAAAAAAAGTATTTACTTCGTATCAGAAGGAGAGGTGGTCACTGCCGTTTTTCTTCCATCCTTCACAAGTTTTAACTTCTGAATGCTTTGAAGTAAGATGAAATAGGTTTGTATCCCAGAAACATTTCTTAGCCATGAAAATGAATGAGATGGGTTATCCGAATCGGGTTACTCGGATGAATCAAATTCAGAGATTCTAAAGATTAAAGTAAAAAATATCAAACCTGTTTCGACTTCTTTCTCCTTCCTAGCTTTTCATCAGGAAACCTGAAACATTTTCAGTTAATGTAGAGAGCATTGTAATATCGTTTATTTTTTTTATCTAGATTCCTGATATCATACCTAGAATCTGCATCTTGATCATTACGAGCTATTGAACCATTTATTGACGAAAATGCCACATTTGGCGAACTACTCTCATTCACCACTTCTTTCTTCTGGATTTTATTCTTCATTAATGTCATTTCAGGTTCCTCTGGTGATTCCGATTCTGCAATATTTGCTAAGCTTCCATAAATTTCTAGTTCATCTCTCTGAATCTATTTTGTTATCTACAACGGTGCTGCCGCCGATCTTTTTGTCTGTTCTGTAATTCTTAATTTAAACGATGACATGATACCTGGTTGCTGAGTAGTATCACTTCTAGTCCTATCAGTTTTGTTCGTTCCATATAGCGTTGTCGTCATATCTTGTATTTCACTTCTTTTCTGAATAAAAACATGCATGATTCTCCGGTTATTTCTCCACATTCCATTACCTTCATTTATCACAGTTGATATAAGGTCGTTTTTTATTTTTATATTATACTTCCTGGGCCTATTGCCATTTATATTCTTACCACTTTTTTTACTGATTGTTTCGCGATCATTGTTATTGGTTCTCGTTTTTTTTTTCTTCCTTTAATGAAACGGGCTTTCTGATCGATCTGTTTGTCAGATCTTTCATTTTCTATGATAGATGCATCTGTTGTAGGAGACTTTTTTAATGTGCTTGAAATATCCGACTTCATTGGAGAAGAAACTGTAGTTGTAGAAGTTAATTCGGCAAATGGCGAAGCCAATGAAGTTAAAGTGCTATTTGATAATACTGCAGAGGTTTTGGTTTTCTGCTTATCTTTCATCTTTTTGGATTCATGAATATTTTCAGAAAGCTTTTTTGCTTTCCCTTCTTTCCTTTTAACTTTTTTTTCTGATTCGCTGGCACTCCTTGATTCTTTTTCAGACAAGCCTCTGTTTTTTTCCTTTCGAACCGAAACCTTCATTTTGATCTTCGATAAATTCGGAGATTCGACAGGGACTCTAAAATTCTTATCCTTCTTTCCATTTTTTCTAACTTCTTTTTTCTTTTCCAATTCAGAGACACTTTCCGAATCTGTATAAGACTTTTTTGCATTTTTCCGTTCCACAGCTGTTCTTTTTACTTTATCCTTATCCGAAACTGATCCTTCAGAAACTTCGGCAGTTTTCGCCGGTTTCTCTCCTGATTTCTTATTTTTCTTTTTCTCTTTTTTAAATTTTTTGACTCCAACTGAATCTTTTATTGAATTGCTTGTGGAACTCGTTTCAGCAAGGTTTTTTACACCCTGCTCACCTTTGTTTTTTCCAACTTTCATTTTTTTTACTGTATCGATTCTCAAATCTAATTTTCCAGTAATCCCTTTCGCTTTCTTTTTCGACGAATCGCTTGATTTTCCTTGAATGCCTAAAAATGGAAAAAATTGCTCACGATGTCATGTGAAATTTTTTTTATTTCCTCATGAGATTACTATTCATACTTTTCAGTTTTCTGTGCTTTGTTTTGGATTCTTAAGGCAATTCTTCCAAATATTTACTTATCGTAGATGAGTCCGAATTTTGATTTTTACTCGTCACTTTATCTGGAAGAATTTCTCGTTCATCTTCTAGCTTTTTCATTTCTTTCACTTTCTTCCACTTTTCATGTTTCTTATTCCTGGAGTCTTTATAGTTATTTTTCAGCCTATGGTGTTTGTTTTTGCGCTCTTTATCCGGATCGATAAACATCCTAAAAAATTGAAGGATCTTCAAGAGGCCTTCAAAACTTTCATATGTGCAGAACTGTAAAATTAAATTGAAATCAAATATTATAAGAATAAGATAGAATTTAACGTAATCCTACAAAGATCCCCGGACTTTTCAAATACCATGATTCTAAAAATGCTGGGTAGATTCATTTGACTATTTTAGAAGTTATTTTTTATGTTCTTCCAATAGTACACAATTATCTGCTTCTCGAAAAAAGTCACAGCTTCAACCTCAGATTATTAGCCGTTTAAATGATTTGACTAATTCAGAACGTAAAAAATTTCGTGATCAAAAGTATTATGTCAAAAAGTGAGCTGTTATCAGACATCTGTACATTTTTATCTTAGCTTGCACATAGTTCTAATGGACATATGTATCGATACATCAGTAGTTTTGATGACAAACCTCTCAGATTGATCACTTTGGTATTTGTTAGTCGGCTTCCTTATTTCTGTCGCACTTCTTGATAGCCAACTATTTTTTGGTGAGAAATTTATATTTTTTGAATCCATTTCTTAGAAATTAATCTTTGACTGCAAATTTAAACGAATTGAAATGCAAAAAAAATACAAGAAATTTAGTGGTACAAAAGGATTTATGTGGATATTTGATCTTCTTTTAGCAAAATTTTATCTCACCATGTGAATTTCAGGCGCATGCCAGGATTCCATTAGTAAATGAGTTGAACGAAATAGAAAAAAGAAGATAAATACAAGGAACAAGGGTAATATTTACCCGTGTCTATGGAAATACAATTTACAGATGTTTACGTGCATGACTAATAATTCAAATGCTTATAAGAGAAGTGAAATGAAATATCTTGATAGCTTCATAATAAACAAATAAATTCTGATGGATACATACCGACAGCCGTAAATCGACCGTCCATCAAGTCGCTTAATTAGAAATTGACGAAGGAATCCAGTGTTTTCCATCTTTATTGGTAAAAGCGACCAAACAGAAAGTTCATCGTAAAGTTAGCAGCTTGCTCTAATACGGAAAACGACTACATGCAGTTTCAAACTTTATATTCACAAAATGAGCTAGCGAGTAGAGATTGTCTGAGCTATTTCATATTTAATGTTAAAATATTTCGAGAAATTTTAAAGACTAGCTAAATAAACGATATTAGAAATATAATTCCAAGGAAATTCAAGAAATTACCGGGGAAATTTCCGAGTCTTTAAGATTCTGCAGCCAGTTCCTACAGTTTTTGTGTTTCAGATTATTGTATCCATGAACCCGCAGAACTCTGCAGAGTGAACTAAGTGAAATCAAATTCAAAGAGAGAATAGTATCATAAGACTAATGTCAAGAACTGCAAGTGATCCTGAAACACTTTTGTGCAATGGATGAAACAGATGATAAATTCCTGGCTATTAAAATTGGTTCGCCAATGTTCGCCCTTTTTCTTATGATACTGTTAGATCACAACAGACGCCGATATTTTAATGTTATGTAGAAAAGCACACTTACTGTGACTAGATAATTTTATTTATATAAGCAGCTCAATTATCAGAAGAAAATTAATTACAAGACTTTAAGCAATAAATAAGCATTAAAAAAAATTACTTCAATGTAGCAGCATACAAACATGTATTTCAGTTTATAACAAAGTTTAGATTGATCAATGTTTGATCGATCTCTCAAATTTTTAGATGCCTAAACCAATGCAGTGAATCAACAAATTCATGGAATGAATAAAAATATAAAAGTCAACTGCGACATGTAAACAATAAATTATTCAAGCTCATTATAACACTATTCAATTTCACTTCTGATTTACACGACTACCACCTCCTTTGATCGCCAGCAGTGAGGATTAAAAAAAAAGTCCTACCTCATTCTCCATTTCTCACCAAACCCTATGTTTACATGGCAAAAGAAGTTTTAAATGCTATTTTGCGAAAGAAAACGTTGCACAACAGATCATTATTTGAATTCTGTAATATTTTCAAACGATAGTAAAAATTCAAAATTGAAATAAAACAGATTTTCTACATAAAATGTATGGAACAAACTGCACCTACTGTACTTTTTACAGGGATAAAACAAGATATCTATCTATATTATATGAAAATGCATCAAGAAACTTTCTACTAATAATTGAATTTTGCAAAAAGGATCATCCAATATCTAAAAAATGATAAGGAAACAAAGGATATATATTCTTCAACAGATAAGGATTTTTTACAATCTTACTTAGCAACAAGTAAGGATTTTTTACAATCCTACTGCTAAGTAACTGTAATCTACGAGGACTTTTGATATTTGCGATTTATAATTTATACATTTGTTTTATCTCAATTAAATTGACAAAATAGGAAAGTTATAAATGAAATAAATTTAAAAATAATTGGAAGAGATGGGACATACATCGAATGATCACCATTACCACTTGACAGATCTTGCATCATTTTTTTAAAGACAGTTGGCTCAGAATGTCTTCCTGTGCAATACTTTCTTTCCTTCGTCTTCGTACTCCTTTTTACTAACCCACATTTTCTTGAATGTATCAAGACTCGCTAGAATTGAACCTCCTATCCATGTACCATATAATCGCTCCTGCGGAGCGGATATCCGAATTTTTACGTCTTTCGGTGCTAATCGACGCGTCTGTAAACAATATGAGTCTGTAAACAGCCTTCACGAATTTAAACTGACAAACAAATAAATGAAGCAGTGAATGTTTATTAAAGCATACTTCAGCTAATAAACGATCACCAAAACCAGCGAACATAGTTGACCCGCCACTTAATACAATATTGCTGTACAAATTTTTGCGCAAATCTATTTCACAACGCTGAAAAAAGGAGAGGATTTCATATCTAGTAGATTAAAATGAGGATTTTTCTCCAATCACTGCAATATTCAATTCAATCTCTTTAATCCTATTTAGCAGACTCAAAAAAAGATTCTAATCAAGAAGTGGAAGTGAAACAGTATCTACTTTTCTACTTCATCTATTTTCGAGAAAGCAACTTTGGTCGTAGCATTCACTTAAATTGTAAACTTACATGTATAGCTGAGCAACTGATAACAAACAAAAATTAAAGGATATATTGAAGTGCGTACTCTTATGGACAAATCGAGGGCATTAGCAATGCCTGGCCATTCTTCGCCAATAATGTCTGGCCGAAATAGTATTTCCGCAGCACGAAATCTAGCTGGTCCAACTTCAAGTATTGAACCATCAGGAAGCTTATACGCTACCTGAATTTTGAAACTGTAAAATGATTAACAATGCTACGGGAACTATATTTAGCGAAGATCATCTAACAACTATCACAATAACTACAGAAAAGAAGAAAAATACTTTTTCGCTTTCGTTACTTTCTTCTTTTGCAGCATTTGTCGCAATGTAACACATTTTTTCCTTAATTTCTCGGACAATCTCAAATTCTGATGAACGATGAAAGTTAACTCCTTCTTTGCGAAGTAAGAGACGAAGATATCTAGTCACATCTCGTCCTGCGACATCCATTCTCTCAATTCTAAAGTTTTTTTATTATATCATGCAAAGACTTTGATCTATTCAATAGTTAGTCTGGGACGGGACGCAATTGGAAAAAAAGAAAGATAAAAATTAAAGAGTTGCGGAGCATGATGGCATAATGAATATTGGTGAAAAACGAACGAACCCATGCTGTATAGCAAAACCTTCAAAAATAGGCACAACATGTGTTACACCATCTCCTGAATCTAGCACGACGCCTGTAGTACGACCTGTTGAATAAAGCGAAAGAACAGCTTGCATTTGGATGTGCAGAGCAGGAATGTTAAAAGTCTCAAAAAAAATTTCAGCCGATTTTTCTCGATTTTTAAGTGGATTTAGAGGTGCTTCTGTTAGCAATACTGGATGTTCTTCAGGGAATATCTGAAATTGTAAAGCCGCTGTAAATATAAGCAACCATATGCATCACCAAATAACGTTTTGTTCAAAAAAAAAATTAAGACTTTCAGTCAAAAAGGAAGCAAAATACCTGCAACTGATCTTTACTGTAAATATACTGCCATACACGTTCCATATCATTCCAATCCGTTACTATGCCATGTTCCATTGGATACTTCAGTGCTAGCAGTCCTCGATACTCCTGTGCTTTGGAACCTCAATGTGGATAACTTTTACGAAATTGGATTCTGAATAAATCCAATGCATGAAGTGTCATCAATGAGAGAACTGACAAAGAGTAAAAGTATGGAACAAATTTACAAGTTACTTAGCAAATGCTAATATAATATATTTTGCGTCTCACGAAAGCAAAACAACAGCTTTTACCTATGAACAAGTCGCCCTCTAGTGCACCAGCCATAACTCTCGTATGTTTTGGTCGTCCCACAAAATTAGCAAAACGACATTTTGGTGTCTGGTCACCAGCAAATCCAGCCTTTATAACTCCAGATCCATTATCGATAACAACTGGCTGATTTGCTATCACATCATAAGAATCCATGGCTGAACCCGATGAGAGACCTTTCAAACTAATCAATATAAACAAAAAAGATTTCAATTTTTTTTTCACATTTTGGTTGACAAAACAATCAAATATGTAGGGGTTAAATGAATTTACGATGCTACAAGTTAATAGGAACCTCATAAAACGCCTTCAAATTCATATGAGGTTAAGCTAATTATGTGAAATCGAACCCAATTACGCCAAATCTCTTTCAATGGAACTTCTACTGTGATATTACTGAACAATTAGCGAGAGAACTTCTTCGAATCTAACTGAGACAACAATTTCAAGTGTCTAATTTGTTATTATAATTCACAAGTGATTTCGATAAAATGCAGTACCAGCCACCATTTTCCGCAGATTTTCAAAACAATGGAATAAAAACGAGAAGTTGAGAGCTATAGCTTCAATTGGTTGTATAATGTTGCAATATGTGTTAACAAACTTTATTTCGCACAGAACTACATTAAAAAACAAAAATCAAATAACTCAATGACAGCTTTTACTGAGCCAAAACAGGTAAAAAATCATATCACGGTCTAATTAACCTCCTTTCTTCTTTGACACACCAACAGTGCGACCTTTTCTACCTGTTGTCTTAGTATGTTGTCCACGTACACGAAGTCCCCAATAATGTCGAAGTCCTTAAAATATAATAGTGAAATCATGGTAAAAAATATTTCATGCCAGTAATAATCCTTCTGAAAGATTTACAATGTCGCTAAAGCTTTCATTTTAATAAATTCAACTGCATGAAGAGATGTACTCATATGCCGAATGGAGTCCAGCCAAAATTTACTTAGCCAGAGAAGAGGATGTTAATCCTTATTCCAGTGAACAGCTACTTTTTTCTTTGAAGCCAATAAACTATTCAGTACTCGCCTATAACATAAGAAACATGTTCTTTGTCAAAAGATTTCCAAAGGAAAACCTTCTTTTCTACTCTGCAATTACTTAACATATTTTTAGCCAGTATATCTGTACCTCTGTGTAGACGGATTTTCTTCAATCTTTCCAAATCTTCACGAAGCTTATTATCAAGCGATGTAGAGAGCATCTGAAAACCGGAAATAATGTATTGAATAAAAACCGTGAAATTCGTCGACAAATACTTCAGCTATAGGTCTGTAATTTTGAAAATTAAACAACCTGAGAATATTTCCCATCCTTGATATCTTTTTGTCTGTTCAAAAACCAATTCGGGATTTTGTATTGGCTGGGATTTTGCATCACTTGTTGAAGTTTCTCCAAATCCTCTTCTGATAGTTCACCAGCACGCCGATTAATATCAATATCAGCCTTTCGGCAAACAACGAATGCAAAACGTCTACCAACACCCTAAAACTCTTGAATTTTATGTCACAATTAAGACAAAGATTATCTGATAAAGTTGTCAAGATGTACTCTCACTGTCGTATTTCGACTAATTA
This sequence comes from Mansonella ozzardi, assembly GCA_029876185.1. Classification (NCBI taxonomy): domain Eukaryota; kingdom Metazoa; phylum Nematoda; class Chromadorea; order Rhabditida; family Onchocercidae; genus Mansonella; species Mansonella ozzardi. The sequence goes on along the minus strand of JARVGP010000016.1, from coordinate 90,670 downwards.
AAAATACATACTGATAAAATAGATCGCTAAAAACGTGAACCTCGATAGCAGTGAGTGCACAGTGTTGTATACAATGGTTCAATTAATCAAAAATACATACTACTAAAACAGTCGTTAAAAACGTGAACCTTAATAGCAGTGAGTGCACAGTGTTGTATACATTGGTTCAATTAATCAAAAATACATAGTAATAAAACAGGTCGTTAAAAACGTGAACCTTAATAGCAGTGAGTGCGAATGGTACTTTTCTGTTACCATCGATGTTCGTATTCATAACACGATGGATATGTTGAAACTTCTCCGGTATAATCAACGACATCTTGCCTTTCTCGCTTGTCCTGTAATCATGTACTCACCATAACATTCATCATAATGCACGATAACGTACCCGCAAAGCCCTAAACATTGTACTAACAATTAGTCTATAAACATATACCTATCATCCTATGCCATTCCGACCACCTCGCAATGAAACCGAACGTACCATCAATTGATGAGTCGGTAGTATTATCTCCCAAGGCCATAGATAATATCACTACTTATGATAGTGATAACTTGATAATGTCACAGATAATATCACTATTTATGATAATGATAACTTGATAATGTCACAGATAAAATATCACTACTTATGATAATGACAGGTTGATAATACCACAGATATTATGATAGAGATTACGTATGATAGAGATTAGGTTCCATCGTTAGTTGCAATTAAATCTACAATATTTTAGATGATTAACTTCCTAAATTAGCAGATAATGTCCTAATGCTACGCAGAATAACTTAATCTATGCATTTCAGATTTCTTGCATGTCATTGCGGATAGAATACAAAAATACTGCTCTATCACTGCTCATGCTCATACCTAGGATATAGTTAGATATAGACAAGTACTTAGACAAGCTGATATCTAGGCAATACTTAATGACAAGCTGATACTTAAGTAATACTTAGTGACATGCTAACAATGTTCCTACTCTCTATGAAACTAATATCCTCCTACTTTTTATTACTTACATGGTGTAATTGTATGACCTGAGGTTCCTCCAATTAACAGAGGAAATTATAGGAAGTCATAGAGACAGAACTGCTCACATGAATTGTGCAACTACGAATTAATCCGGGCCTTTTTTTTCCTTTACGTGAAATCGTGATTTTTTCGTGATACAATCATCATCACCCTTACATGAAATCGTGATTTTTTTCGTGATACAATCATCATCACCCTTACATGAAATCGAGAAAGAGACTGTTGTCTGATGTAGAATGACTGGAATAATTGAAGACTTATCGAATGATTCAATTTAGTTTAAAGTGATGAAAAGTTCATTTCAGATATGATGCTTATTTTATGGTTTGCAGTAACAGTTTCAGCGATATATGAAGACCAAATTGGCAAATTCGATTGGTTAGATTTATAATTTATTGTCTCAAGAATTCAATTTTTTTATTTTTTGCATTCTTTCTTTTTTTATTTATTGAATAAGAAAAATTGTTTTTTTGGTTTAAAAAATTTTTGGAAATTATTTCTGAATGCAAAAATTCAGGCATCGTGAATATATTGGTTGTGCGCGGGAATTGCACATGGGACGAATGAAGGATACGAAAGTACCGCATATCTTTCTTTCAACGGAAGCTGGTATGATCGCATCACTAAAAGCATCAAATGGACAAATAAGTATCATTTCATAAAATTATTCACTGAATTGAAAATTCTTGAGATGTGGAATTCGATTGTTTCAATGCCAAAATATCCTTACCGTTTTTTATGGGTTAGAATGACTTAGATATGGCTTAGAATCTTTAAAATGAAAATTTTCTGGAAGCAGTAATTATTGTGCTTTTCTTATTATTATTACGATATCGATGAGAGAAGAATACATATACATTAATTATGGTTATACAGATAAATTAATGAGCAGAAAGAGATATAGATAAATGCAGAAAAGTCTTTCATCCTCTTACTGTTGGATTATTATAGCATGGAGGCGGCAGCTCGAACATTCATCTGAACTTCAATTATCATTCTTATCAATGACCAAATGTAATACTTCATATCTACTGTGGATTTTCCTGCTCGATTTTAAGCTTTATTAAACATTTAATTTCATTTTATTTGCGTTCTACTATTTTCAACCGTATTTTGTAACCTTTCAACAAGATAGCTTTCAGTATTAATAACAGTAACAAAGGATAGTGAAGTGGTGCGAGCATGGAATCGAGATAGCGGAGTTTTGATCTGGGAAACTCAGATTGAGCAAATCACTTCTACTAGGTAATTACTTCTTTCACAAAATGAAATTTTTTTTTCTAATATCGGGATGAAAATAGTTTTGGGACTGTTCCAGAACTATTGGGAAATTAATTTTTTTCGTTTCGAAAAATGATCTATATAATTAAATAATAGGTTTTGTGAAGAAGCTTTCTGAGCACTTTTACTTGGATATGTATATTTAACTTTCTAACAAATTCTACAAAAAAAAAATTGTTTATTACTAACAAAAATTCTTTACAGATGGAAAAAAACGGAAACATTAATATCAAATGGAATCGTGTTCATCTTTAGAGGCGCTCATGTTACAGCTCTTTCTTTATCTAATGGTCAAGTTAAATGGTCAACAAATGCGGGAAACATAGAGTAAATTTTAAAGCTTAATTCCCAATTTATATATTTTGCTACTCAGACCAAAAAATTCTATTAAACATGCTGTTCAGCTTATCAGTTTTCTAATGAATATGTCCCCGTCAGAGAAGGACATTTAAAATTCTTATTTAATTATAGGTATATGAATATTTTAGGAGCTACATTGGTTCAGTACCAGAATCACAAACAATTAATGTGGTTGGTGGTGTTGAAGAAGCAGAATTAATAGTTACTCAGATTGATGTAACGAATGGTGCAGTTATAAAAGTTCGGAATCTTGCTGCAAGCTGGTTGAGTCAGAAAAGGTGAAAGCTTTTGGTTAAAAATTTTTTCCTGTTAATAAAAATTGATTGAGTTGTCGAAAATTGGATTAAATCGGAATAATAGATATTCGAATATAATTCGGTAGATAAGATAAGTATAAAAAAGTATATCTTTTTGCACAGTGAAGAGTTTTTTTTTTTTTTTTCTTTAGAAATCATTATCATTGAACTCATAGGTCATGCAAGTAGTGACAAAAATTCTTTTGCAGATGTGTTTTGTCTAAAATGTTATTACAATGTTTCGATAACAAAGGTTTTTATGTTACCGATTTATCTTTGGATTCACTCAGTGTGCACCACATTCCACTTCAGTCTATAGTTGAAATTTCTAATTTAAATGTAGAAGAAGTAATGGTTGTATCTACTCTCACGAATACCTATGTTTATCGTGTTGGTTTATCAGAACCACCGGTGCTGATTTTAAAACTGGAAAAGGTAAGATTATTTTTAGAAATAAACATTTCATATAACTGGCATTTCAATCATCCTTAATTTTAGTGAAATTTGTTGTCATTTTCAGATTGAAGCAGTTTCCTCACATGTGGCTACTAGTGGGCAAAATCTTTTAGCTATTGCAACATCTACGAATAACATCGTTGTTTATAATGCTGTGAATGGAGAGCAGCTATTTACGGGAACTATTCCAGAAAAAGATCCAGCTCCTATAAAACTCTTTTCTTTTATCAAAAAAGCAAACGAATTCGAATTTGCCATTATTCTGGAAGATTGCAGATTTGTTTATTTAGTTGGCTTATCAAACAAACTTGCTATAGAATGGATCAGACATGAAGCATTAAGTACGATTACTTCAGTCGAAATGGTTGATTTACCTTTATCCGAAGCACAAGCTGATATCGAGTCAGAATTTGCTACGGATGATGGTTTGTTGAATTTGTTGAATTTTTTTTTTTTTTTTTTGTTGAAATTTGTTGAATCTGAACATATGAGTTTTCATTTTTTACAAAATTTTATCAAAATTTTTTGGAATAGTGAAAATATTTACATTGAGAACTTTCAACGCTCCAGTTTGTTTGATTAGTCATATAAATTAGTTTGCTTAATTACAAGCTTTTTTTGTAATTAAGCAAACTTCCAATTTTTTCCGCAGTAGCTTCTTGTCTTTACTTTTACATGAAATAAAAAAGCACAAAAAAAAAGCAAAACGAATATTTTGCAAATTCATCGCATATTACTGTGAGTAAAAGGAAGTTTTATACTCTAGCATTTTTCATAAAATAATAGCCAAACTATGCCAATCAAAGTCGTAGTTTCACAACTTTGTCTTCTGCAGGTACCATAATGGAATCGTTAATACGGCGTCTGAAGAGTCAAATGGAACAGTTTCGCCGCGCTTGTATTGGTGCGGCAAATCAGATTTTTTCATCGAATTTTTTACCATTTCAGTGGAAATCATTTTCTGACTGGATGGCTTCTCTTCATTTTTCGAGCAAAAGCACACGTAAAAAAGACATACCGTCTGAACGAGATTATTTTAATCTACGGAAGATTATTGTTGCTTCAACGTTGAAATCTATTGTTTACGGTGAGTTTTTCTTGATTATTTTATTTAAAATGGTGACTTTAATCAAATTACAAAGAAATGTTAGGTCGCGCGTCACTCATCACTTATCATCTTCATTAATTGCCCCGTTATTGACCAATAGCGATTTTTTTGCAGGTCTTGATAGCAGTGATGGAACAATTTTGTGGTATATTTATTTGGGGAAAAATATTAAATCGTTAGTTAGCTCATTGGGAAATGAAAAAATCCCTCTTTTTATACAGCGTACCACAGCTCACTATCATTTTTCTCCACAAGCTACCGTCGTTGCCAGTGATAAGGTTCAAGTTTATCAATGTTGTAATGTTCAAGTATTCTTTATTCGCTGGAATCATAATGTAAGAAATTACCCCTACAATTGAACAAAAAGATTTGTTTCTGAATGTGATCTGCTGTATTCCAGAAATCGGGACATGCAGTTTTGATATCATTCAATCCCATAACAGGGTCTTTAATCGAAAGAAAAAGCCTCCTTACTTCCATAAAGCGTGTTGAAATTCTCCCATACGCGAATGCTCAGACACACATTTATCATCTCATCATGTTTGATACGAACAACAAAGTAAGTTTATTTGTGTATAAATAAATTGTTCCAATCATTTTGTACTGAGAATCATACGCTTTATTCATGAATTTATGAAACTGGATAGATTTCCAGTTCACTCGAATTTCACTAATTATTTCAGATCATTTCATATCCGGAAAATATGAGTGGACTGGAACAACAAGTTCCGCTCCATTTTTTCAGCTTTGATGCTTCTGGTAATTTGGAAGGTTTTGTCTTAAATGTTTCTCGTAAACAGCTTTCGTCAACTTGGAAAATGAAGCTCGGTTTAAAAAATGAACAAAGGATTGTAACCGTTGTTCCGAAACCATCTTACCGTTAGTTCATTTTTTATCTGTGTATTGGGATTAATTTCCTGTATCTTTTGACTAATTTTTTGTACTAATTTTGTATTTCATCAATTTCTACATTTTCAGAAAAAGTTCACAGTGCTGGAAGAGTATTAGGCAATCGCTCAGTGTTATATAAATATGCAAATCCAAATCTAGTTGCGATTGCAGCACTTGATTCCATTCAATCGGTTTTACAAATTTATCTCGTTGATGCAGTCTCAGGCTACATCGTATACAGTGGTAAACAAAATAAAGTGAATACATTTGAATTTTTCATAATGTTTTTCATAAGATTTTTGCAGTTATCTTTATTGGTGCTTCCACTCCAAACAATTTGGTTAAAATTTGATAAAAAGATGATATATTTGAAGCCGTCATTGTATGTATCGTAGCTTGCGTTTTAATGTGTTGGAATTTCAAAATCATCACAGGAAAAATGTGAAACTCTGAGAATAATGAAAATTTATAGATAACTGGTCCAGTTCATTTGGTCCATTGTGAAAACTGGCTAGCTTATTCATGCTGGAACGAGAAAGGTCGTCGTATGGAAGTAGCTGTGGTAGAATTATATGAAGGTCTTGAGCAAACTGATGCTCTTCATTACAATTCACTTGTACATATGCGGGCAGCAAGAGTTACAGCTCTTTCTCAAGCGTATATATTTCCTCAGGGAGTGACGGCATTAGGCGTTACAGAAACTGGTTAGTGATTTACTTGTAAATCTTGTAAGTTCATATCGGGACTTATTTTTTCAAATTCTTTTTTCTTAAACAAAAGTCAAATTTTATATGAAGCTTTAGATAAATTAATGTATCTCTATAATTTAGAGCTAGGATTGTCAACAAGATCTTTATTGGTAGCGATGCCATTTGGCGGCATATATGTAATTTCTAAACGACTATTGGATGCTCGTCGTCCACTGGAAATGACGCAAGAATTGGCCGAAGAAATGCTTCTTCCATATCGACCGGAATTACCAATTGCATCTGAAGATTTCATCAGTTATAATCGAAGTATACATGCTATTCGCGGCTTCAAAACTTCGTAAGTTATTTCTCATGAAGACAGCATAACGTTAGTTTGTGAGCAAAAGTTGCACAGGATGAAAAGATTTATAAAATTGGTCCAATGTGAATTGTATCAATTTCCTATTGTTCTGCTACTTTCATTAATTTACTTGTTTTATCCCGAATAAATAGCTTTTTATTATTTCGTACAAAAAAAGTGAAGTGATATTTGTGAATGTGAAATTTTGGATCGGGATCTGGATCTTGTTTCTCTTATGATATCATGACTTCTGTTAGATTTCTCTGAAGATAGTCTGACTGGATGAAACACTGTGCAGAAAAATGACAACATTACACTTGTTTTTTTATGTTTCCAGATTTTTGTTGATTTTCAGACCTTCTGGCTTAGAATCGACAAGCTTGATGCTGGCTTATGGTACTGATCTTTTTTTCACTCAGCTGACTCCATCTGGAACTTTTGACATATTAAAAGATGATTTTAATCACTTACTTATTAGTATTGTCCTAATAAGTTTAGTAATTGCGAGTTTGATTTGCAAACGATTAGGCAAAAGTAATAATCTGAAGCAGTCTTGGCAATGATCATTTCTTTATGTGAAGGGATCGATAATTTCAAGTTACCATGATTCGCATTCTTAAAAAATAAAAATGTATTCAAATATAGATTAAAAGATTCGTTTTCTAAAAAGGATGTAGACGATGTTTAGCTTTTTATTTTGTGATTTATGTTGTCACCACATTATTAATTTTTTACTTTTGTTATTTCACTGACTGTTTAATTGTTCATTTAATGATCTTACTAAGGCAGTATATTTCCTGCCTGTTACTACTTCATTCTTTTGCAAGCACAATTAGTCAAATTCTCTCAGAGAGCAAATTCCCTGAGATATGGGATTGATTATTTTGGGTATTTTGTTATCTTTCTTAATTTTTTCAACCAAAAACTAACTAGGAAATCTTTTTTCTAGGCACATAGTCTGGTATTATGTTTCATTGTAATGCGGGTAATATTGTATAATTACTTGATGTTATTGTTGATGCAATAGGAAATGTCAGCTTATATTCTTATTTTCATCAAATACCAAATTTTACTATGTGAAGGTTTTTATTCCAATGAATTTATCTCATATTTTGTATTTATTTCGGTAATCAAAACTAATAAATATCTCAGTAATACAACATCATGTAGTGGCTAGTAGTTCAGACAACTTTTTTAATAAAACAGTTAAATTATGTATAGTGACTCATTGAATACGTGATTTGCGAGTTATTTTCTTTACGTGTTTTTAAAACATGTAAAGAAAATACGTGTTTGGAGGAATAAATACATTATAAATTATAAATCGTTTTTTTTCCAATTTTTGTGTTGCATGCTAGACTATGATGCATTAATTGAAAGTGGAAGGATTTTGAGCTAATACGGAAAAAGTATTAAAATTTGAACAGTCCATTCGATTAGTCAGAAGTCGAAATTTCGAAAATTCCAATAAGTGATCTTCCTAACAGTTGCTACATTAATGACTGTAAAATTACAGCAGTAATGAAGTTGTAAGATGACTTAAATTATTTTTAGTGGTTTGTTGATATACTATTTTTGCATGTTAATATGCAATTAGCAAAATGAAATAAAAATAACGGTTTTGAATTTTAAATGCTGCTTGGAGGGACTTCATTGTTCATTAATGTATGTCAGTTTTTCAAGGATTATAACTTTGATTTGATTTTTATGCGGAAAAAACTACTATGCTTATCAATGCAAATAATTAAACATGGAATGAAATGAGACATAATCTATATTACAAACAGCGAATGTCGAGAGAAATAGTGTTCGTTAATGCAAACTTTTTCCAAAAAATTGATATTTGCTTACTATCCTGAAATAAAAATTGCAATGCTTTACTGAATATTGAGAACGAGAGCTTAAGAGAATTCAAGTTACAAATATTATTATCCCTTAATTTACTTCCATTTCAGCAATCTGTTCTTTCATTTTTACTCCAAATCATACAATTTCTATAGTTTCTTTTTCCATTAGTTTTTATCATTATTAGTTATTGTTAGTAAACACTTAACATCAATGATAATAGGAAAATCGTGCATTTTAGACTAATCGTTTTTTAAAATCTCAAATTATCATCACATATAATTTATCTTTTTATCAATGTTTATAATTTTATCATTATTTTTGTTAGCTATGTACATTTGTCGAGAAGTCATATCATCGAAATATGTCGAATGATAAAGTACTTTCATGATAAAATAATAAAATCTAAAAAATCTACATTTTTGAATCAATTGAAATTTCAACATATATTTCATTCTTTAAAACTATTTAAAAGAGACTTAGATCATTAAAAAACAATTTAATTGATATGATAGAAATAGCAAAAAATTTTTGAACTTTATTGCAAATAAGTGCAATAAAGTAATATGTGATATTATCGCATAGCTTATTTGCATTGTTCGAAAATTATCAACACTCATTCAATAAAACTGTTTAAAATCAATGATTATGAAAATTTAAGATTAGAATTTGTTTGTATGATTAAGTCTTATCAATTTCTTAATCTAATTCAGCAATCAGGCTTATCAGAGTATACGTATATGATACAGATATTATTTATTACATTGCTTGCTTCCTAAATCTTTCGGAGGGTTTCGCCTTGAAAATGAAGCATTGAATGGTTACTAATTTGGTACTAAGTGATTGAAGAATTGGTTCGCATTCAGCCAGGAATTTATTTGATTGCTTAATTGTCAAAACGCATTGCTAATTGCTTGAGTTGTTTCTTTTGCTTTCTTTTTTCGTGATATCTGAATTCTTTTCTTTATTTGACCTCCCAAATATCACATGTTTGAGAAATCCCAATACAAATATTAATAATTATGGCAAATCTTTGATTTGATTGGTGAAGGGAAGAAACGGAGAAGCAAATTCAGACGTTTTGTACAGACATGAAGTTTTAGGAGAAAAATGTCATAGTATAATTTTATGTGCCGTATTCTAAACGGTAAAATGATGGATTATGTCATTTGGATGCCATTGGTAGCTGCATAATTCCGTGAGATTTTATTTGCTACTCAAAAATTTCAGATTATTATTACTCGAAAAAATTGAAGTCAAAAGCATTAATAAAAGCTGCAAGTATCACTGTATGACGAATCTTACGAAAGAAAGTTTTTTTAATGTTTGTTTCGGCAAAGTGCCATTATTAAACTTAATCAGGTTCCTGAAATTTCAATGCAAAAAAACACTGAATATCATTATCATTATTGATCTCATTATTCAAAGAAGCCATTATCAAAATGATGTGCGCCAGTTTCTTGCCTTATTCTTTACTGAAAAAATACTTTTCAATTTTCGAGAATTAATTAGAGAGATTAACTTGTGCTTTTTAAACAGAAAGCATAAGCGTTTTTAACAGAAATTCGATTTCATTATTGTTATTTTTTTCTTGATAAGCATTATTGGCAAATCAATTCAATTAATACATTTCGAGCTGAAAAGATGACGATGACAGATTTCATCTGTTTCTTTATTCTGCTCCAAAATATTATTTTTTGAAAACAATTTCGTATTGCTCAAATATATCATTATTCTTTCTAAAATTTCACCTATCTCAAATTGTATTCAAATTCCAAATTTAAAATTTGAGATAGTTGGAAATAAGGAATAAAAAATTGAGACATTAAGGACTAAAAGTTCGGGTCATTTTCTTTGTCATCAATCGTTAATTTGTTGATGAATATTTTTTACAATTTCCTTTTCTTTTTCTAAAAGAATTGTTGCAATAGCACAAGTTATTTCTAAAATATCATTCAACTTGTGATTACAATATTTGATATACTATACTTTCTAGAACAATGTTTCTTTTTTCTATTTATTACTACTTGACCTATCTCAAATGAATGCTGAGGTTAACCGCATAGAAACTGACCTATTTCAATTCATTCAATTTATTCATATTTTCCAATTTTTTCTTTTCCATTGAAAATTCAAATTTCACAAATTTTTTTCTTTATAAAATATATTTGTTTATTCAAAGCAGTTCTTCATTTTTCATTAATCATTAAATGAGAAGGTGAAAGATAGAAATCCTTTTTCAGTAATGAGTTTATATTTATAAACTCATTCTTAGTCCATTCTAATCCATCGATATTCTTCTTACTGCTATTTTTAAAAAAGCCTTATTGGGCATTGGTTAATGGTGTGTATAATAAATAGTTTAGATCGACAAATGCTACCACACAAGCAGCCAAGTTCATCATAAAGGTACTGTGATAATGATGCAATGAGGGCTTTCTAATCCCTTAAATTTTAATACTTTCTGTCATTTATACTTCCAAGTTCTGTTGGATAGTTGGCTAGCTTCAATATGGAATCAACAATAACTGAGATCGTAGTACAAATTGGATGTCAAGTGATAGAGTATCATAAAGCACCCTTTACATTGCCATCACAAATTTCTTGATTCTATATTAATTACTGGGGCGATTTGGAAAAAAAGAGCAACAACTTTAAAAAATTTGATCTAGCGCTAGTAGAGTGGACAAAAATGGGAAGTTGTTCTCTTCCCTGCCAACTTAAGATAGTTCGATAGAAGGCTTTAAATTGCTTCATTTCTTTTAAGCATATTAGCAACTTTCAAATTCAAGTTATGATTGAGCGGAAGTCTGTGGAATCATCCTACTATTGCAATAATTGATTTTTCAATGATTTTTTTCTCATTCCAGTTCCTTATTTAATAACTTTTACGAAACTTCTATTATACATCAAATTTTTGTCATATACAAATCTGAAATAATGTTTTAAAGTTCAAGTCGTTTCTATTTTATGATTTTTGAAAAATTTTTGAATTCCTAAGTTTTATTTTTCCTATTACGCAATGAGGAAATTTTCTTTTCAAAATGCAAGTTTTATCCAAATTAAGTTTGCATAGATTCATTCAACTTTTGAATTCCCAAAGGATAGAATGGAATAAGCAAGGTACTTATTCAAATGCATCCTGTTTGCACAAAGATCTTTTATTCAAAACGAAGTAAAAGAGCTCTGACAGACTGGTTCATTGAATAATCGAGGTTTCCCAAGGCTATTTTTGCATATTATGTCTTTATTTCTCCTAATCTTGTGAAATGCTCTTTTTTATTTACTTCATTGAAATGTAATAATTGTTGTTGCAGTAATTTTATATTTTTCTAATTGAATAAACAAATATTGATTAAATTACTTACTTTTAGAGACATTTATTGCGTTAAGCATATTTTGCTATAACTCATCCATCCTCTGACACTAATTTGCTTATTTAATTGGGACTTATTGCTTATTTTGAATGCGCTTTTTAGTTGGTTGTTTTTTCGGAGCAAAGACAGATAAAATAATGATGATACTGAACATATGAATAAATTGATAAGAAGTGTTGATAAGGAATGAACTAAAAGTAATGATCAATTTATGACGAATTTCACTATAGCTAAATAATAAGAACAATGCAATATAATAAATTGTTTAATGTATTAAACAATTTATAGAAATTTGTTCAAGACTGATATTATCATAAATATTTGTAGCCATGAGGGAATAATAGCTCGTGTGACTGACAAATGTTCATGTGACGAAAGTTTTCAGGTTACTTTTAAGCATATGTATGATTTGCTGGATGGTTTTTAGTTCAGCTTATGCATATCTGACATTAACTACTATTTTCATCTAAATAATTTTCCTAAGAATGAAAGCGTTTAATTTTTTAGTGAAAATTTAATTGCTTCCCCATATCGATGTGGCATATATGTTTGTCAAATTTTTTTTTTAAATTGAAATTTAACATTTTAATAATATGAGCGCTGATATTATAACTTTTATTTCTATCGGTCGTTTCATCACTATCGTTGCGATTAAAAATAATCCACATCAAATAAAATGGTTAAATAAAGAAGAGAAAGCATCCAGAAAGTCAGATGAGTCATTTGCTAAAAAAGCTGAAAAATCATCTGTCGTTTATTTTTATTTTCAGATAAAAATTTTTTTCTTTACCAATTAGATGTATGTAAAATATAATTGATTTTATCATCTTTTGAAATGAAGCTTTATTAATGATTAACTTCTTTTTAATGAAGACAAAACTGACGCGGAAAATAATGAAAATAAATAAGTGCCTCCAGTGACAAGAAATTGAGTTGAGTCATCGGATATGGGCGACCCACTGATTGATTGATTTTCAATGTTATTTGTGAAACTTCGCCTCTTTTTGAGCACTAATCATTAATCTATTAGTAATCACTATCATTAGTTACCAAGTAGTAATAGAATTGCTACTTGAAACATCTGCGAAATAACTTGTCTAATCCTATTATTAATTTATAATTAGTGATAGGTAAGTTTGCTTTTCCTATTTTTGTCATAAGAAAAATAAATCGATATAACCTTTCAAGATTTGCAGAATTTATTGCAGAATTAATTGCAGAATTTAGATTTGCAGTATTTATTTAGTTTTTTTTGGAGTTGTCAAATTTTCAAATGCTTTGATTGACTGATTACACGAAAAATTTTCAGTTTAACAATACGGTAGGTTTTTTTCTAAATTTCATTACCGTCTCATAAATTGCATATCGATCTCCTCATATTTTACGCCTATTCAAATATCGAACAAATATTTTGTTGATTTTACACTGATTATTTTCAACGAATAATCCTAACTTGCTCTCAACTCTTAAATTTGAAAAATTATTCATTTCCAGCATCCTGGAAATTGAATTTCCTGATATGCTAATTAATTCCTGTAGACGAAGTTAGCAAATTCTTTTACTTTCTAATTCACAAATAATATGTCTTTTAGAAAAAGCAAAATTTTGATTTTCATTGTTTTAAAGTCGGATTTTGATCATTTTTAATCAGTGATAGTCTTTCAAATGTCTGCCATCTTATGGTTATTGATCATTGACTTGCACTATTCGATGAATAAAAAATGTTTGCTTTGATAATTCTGTGCATCGATAAATTTCTGCATTAGTAAATTGCCTTTCCCGAAATAAGAAAGGAATTTTGTAAACAAATGATTGAAAAGCAGTGCCCATTCATGAGTTTCTTATCAATAAATTTGCATATATTTTTTTTATCATCTAAAACCTGCACAATGTTCAAAATTCCAAATGAAACAATTAGTGGAAATTCAACTGCAAAATTAAGGAAATTAAAAAGTTAAAGAATGTTAATTGAAGAATTAGCAAAATGATGATTGATGAAAAACTGTGAAAATATATCAGAAAATCTTCATAGTATTAACAAATTGTGCAATATATTTGCCTTTAATTTTATTCAATGATGTAATTCATTCGAAATTTTCCAAACTTTTGGATAGGAAAATGTTGTATCTTAGCATCCTTTTCAATTGTGCATTTCTGATATAAACATTTATCAAAAACGCCTTAGTAACGTCATTTCTCAGCCCAGACTTATCATAGTGATCCTCATCATCTTTCCATTTATACTAACACTCTCATTTCCGTTTATTTAAATATCGATGTCCTGGCAATTTCGTTTATCTATTAAATGCAAATTATTTTTACCCTACCGTTCAGAATTTTACTGTGACATAATCAGTTCATTTTTTCTGCAGTAAGTTAAGGATGATCAAAACATCAATGAGGATTTACTTCTTTTTTTCCAATCTTTGATGATTTTTCACTTCTTCACTTTCAAAATTGGTCTGCATGGGATAGTGTGTATGATTAAGATTTGATTACTGAAAATTGACTAAAAATTAGTCACTTATTTGAAAACAATTGTCATATTTTAAAAATTTTAAAATTCCAATTTATTACTTCAAGTCCAGTTTTAAATGTTTCAAATTTATAAATGATTTCAATTTTTCCCTCTGAAAGAAGAAATAAAGAGCAATTTTTTCCAGGAATAAGTGATATGATGAATTATTCATAAGCCTGTTGCTTTTAGAATAAGTAGAAAAACACATTCATAAACACATTCATAAACATACACAAACAATCTCATGAAAAATGGTAATTTTGAATGTTTTGCTTCTCTTAATTAAAATCCAAATTCGTCCGATTTGATTCTGCATTTTGTTTTCAACATGGAACTATGCTTACAAAATTTCTCACTCTAAAAGGTTGACTTCTTAAGACTAGCACTTCTTAAGACCGCCTATACCACAGTGATGCTGTGAAAGTTTTTAAATCACAAATATGATGTAATTCGTCATTTTCTAGTATTTGAATAAGGTTGAGTTGTTTTATAAAAGGATGAATATTTCATATTGTCGAAATTTACACAATTTCGCAGTAAATTTTTTTTATTTTGATCAATTGAAGAAAAATCTTTTTCTTTGAAAATACTCTGGCTTTCCATGAATAAGTAGACGAATATTTATGCTCAGATGTAATGGCGCTCAGTTTCCTCAATAAATAGATACCGAAAACCGGTTTCCCACCTTCGTCACCGTTACGTTTAATCCAAACATTGCCATGAATGTTTTTTATTTAATCATTTTGTGTGTACAGTAATTTTAATATGTTACCTGAACAAACCGAATTCCTTCTGTTAAAAAAATTTAAGCTTTTGAACATTTTTTACACTTTCTGTCGAAATGAAAACAACTAATTTAAAATTAATCATTCTTTTTCTATCAAATATGACAGTACATGAGTGTTGCAATTTTGTATTTTTTTCAAGGCTTCAAATTATTTTTTTTTGTAAAAATTATTTTTTTTTGTATGTATTTACAATTCGCTATAAAAACATAGTGCAAAATGCATATGCACTGTGATGTAAATATTGGATGGAAAAAGAGCTGAGAGCAAAGGTCGTCATTGTCGAGAAAGCAATTTATAGGTAAGTAGCAGGCAGTATCGGTGGCAATAAACCATAACTTTAAATGAAGAAGTGAAATAAATTGCAAAACAAGTAACTATTACTAATGCACCTCATGAGATTGATTTGACCTTTACACTCTCATATAATGAAACGTAAGGGATGATAAATATTTAGGAATAAAATCAAAATTTTTCGTCAAAAACATACTTAAAACAATTTCCATAGTAAATTTCGCAATGAATTTGTAATATAGTAATAATAGTTTTGATTGAAATTCTTTGTTATAATTAAAAATAATTAGTATTTAGAAACTAAAGAAATCTTACCGTTTGATATTTTACATTTGTAAATAATTTCTTTTCTGTTACAGCCTAGAAAATAGAGATGTGTTTTAAAGTACCGAAATATGACACAAAAAATATTTTATTTCAAAATATTGATATTGATAGGAGTAGCAAATTTTACATGACGTCAGTTTACATACGACAATTGATTTTAAGTTTATTGTATTTCCTGTACGACATAAAATGATACGCCACTTGTCCCATTGACAGCATGTTGAAGAATAATCATTCCTAACTAATAATATTTATTTTTGTCAGAAATATATGAAGGAAAGATTTGGTTCTATTTTCATGTCTTATTGACATATAATAACTTTAAATAAAATAAAATTTAACAACTCTCACTTCTCTTCCATTTCTGGCATGGTAAGCTAGTTGTTGATTCATTCAAATAACCTTCAATAAACAATGAATCACTGCTATCATGAAATTAAGATAGTAAAAAGGTTTTTTCTGAATGAAACTATTTTAACTAAAATTTAAGAATAATTTGTGCAATATGTGCAGTATTTTCAACAATTTTCAACATTTTTTTTATGATTTAAAAAAGTGAAACAGAAATAGAAGCGTACTGTAATCAATCGGTTACTTATTGCATCGGAAGCGGTATGAGTTATTGCTTTTTGTGTGTTTCACTGTTTCCATAGAAGCGTTTAGTACATTGTCGAGAAGTTAACGTGAAAAAACTGTTTTGTTTGTCATTCAATTAACTTTCGTTTTCTCTACTCTTTCCTTCTGTCACATTTAATAATTTTTATTTCTTTCATATTGTCTAAAATTTCGAAATGATTGATTAGGAAATGAATTATCTATGAATAACAAACATTCAAATGCATTACATTTGCTACATTGGAGAAAAAACAACCTTGCTACTGTGTAAATTGCAGCAGTTTGATATATTAAAACAGTCGCGAAATGACGGCATTTATGGCTCGTCATACCAGCTTTAAAGAAACGCCAAAGCATAATGTATTCAACAACAGTACCGTAACACATCAACATCGGCAACGTATTACTGATGAAATATATCCGGAATTATCACTGGATCAAGAAAAGAAACATAAAGTGAAATTACGATACAAAATATCTTTGTTACCTGCTACAATCGAAGATGCTAGCGAAGATGAGGAGGTTAATAATTTTTTAATTTCTTTAGTTTGAGTAAAAATTGGATTTTCTGAGTTAAGTTCAGAGATTAGGTTAAAAATTTTTTTTTTACAGTCAACAGCCATAAATAATTGCTTATCTCCCACCAGAAGTCTTGATGGACGTTCGCCACATGCGTTGCCGCCGGAGCAACTTTTCCAGCAGTGCCTATACACAAATCAGGATTTCTTTCCTTGTCCTCTTACAAGCCCGAAGTTTGAACATCGATCTTTAAGACCGCTTTGGAGTATAAAAACAACTGCTGGGTTGTCGCGAGGATTTAATAAACCCACTACAAAAATACGAAACAAACGGCCATCCTGTAAGTTCATTGCAGTGTATTTATTTTTGAAAACAGAACATGAAGATATAATCGGCGAATTAACAAGAAAAATCTTTCTTTTTTCATATTGGAACAATTTCTTTAAAATTGTTGTGAACCTGATATGTATATATGACCAGAGCTTATTCAAATTCGTTTCAAAAATTTGTAACACTGAGTTCTAACTTAAAGTCGCATTTAATTTTCATTAACAGTGAAGTCTACAAATCTTGGTAAACAGTTAAAATATCAAACATAAAAGCGTTGATTAAATTTTTAGCACTACTGGGACAGCGCCTAGATGATTCAAATTTCGAATTATTGCCTTCAAACTTCTTGAACTTATCACCAATTCCTGAAACTGCTCCATTGAAGAGGATACCAGAAAAAGAAGATTCAAGCTTGGAAGATGAAGAAAAGGAAACGCTTTCGGAAACTTAAGAAAGTTTACTTCCAAATAAAAGACGTCAATTCGAAATACTTATCTCAGAATGCTCCGGTTTCGATGCATTTGCACAAGATACACAAATGTTTTGTTACATAAATTGGCACTTATTAATAAAATTTAAAGTAAATTCCTCTAAGATTTTTTGTTCTCATCACCTTTCGCCCATTTCATGTTAGGCAAGACAGCATGTCAACATAAATCTAGAATTTTTGTCAACATAAATTCCTCACTTCTCCTTTTTTTACCCTTTTTTTATTTTTATTGTAATTGTCCTGTATTATAATAATCTATTTCTATCATTTAAGAAGAGTATTGAAATATGACTGATTTTAAATTTTTAAAATTGCAGTAAAAATAAAGCCATGATTGAAAAAAAAAATGATATTGCAAAATTTTCTTAAGTTCTTAGATCCTTTGCTTTTTAATTTTCAGTTCAAAAACTAATTATATAAATAGAAGGAAAATTACACAATACACTTTGCTTAGTAATTTCTTCATTATATGTCGTCATTTTGCATATCATACAACATGTATCAGATAAATGTATCAGATTTACATCTGTCAGATAACATAATACGATTCTGATCATTTTTCAAAATTGTGTAATCGTTTGTGGGTATCTCATTTGAAAACTTTGCAGAGGAAGAATTTTGATGCATTTTAAGGCTCTGAATTTTGTTGAATTCAGTTGAACTTTTATATAATTTCTTTTTAAACAAAATTTATTTTAAAAATTAGAGCAATTTATGATTTAAATTGAGCAGCCGAAAAGTTTATTCTCAAAAAAAAATTAAATCTCTCAGCAATGGTGTGAAATGAACATTGTTTGCACACAAAACATAATCTGAAACATTCCGGATTTTCATTTTCCAAAAAATCGGTGACAAAAAACTAATGTGATCACATTATTTTATTGCTTCACAACTCAGACAATTAAGAATTCAAATTTCTAAATTTGGTTCATCTATCTGTGTCACATAAGAAATAATGCAGACATTTATGTTTAAATTCCAAAACATTACATCAAAATATTTACAACACAATTACAATTGTCGAAATTTATATAAACAGTTCGTTTCAGTGACCACAATTTGATGTTATTTTTCATTATTTCGTAATGAATAAGCAGTTTAAAAAAGCGATAGCAAATGAAAAAAATATAATGATTGAAGTATTCGAAAACATCGTTGTTACAAATATTTTGTAAAATGTTTACAGATTTATTTGTAATTGTTTTTATTATAATTTGTTACATGTGACAAATTTTACCAAAATCACAAAGACATTTTAACTTAGCAGAGTAAATGAAATAAAACAGAGAAAAATCAGAGCAGTTTAAAAAACCAAAGGATCTTTTTCTCGATATTGTAAGAGAATATCCCGAGAGATCTATGTTCTACTTTCCATCCACTTCACCGATAAATCGATCTCATCCAGCTACTTTGCTCTCTCTCAAGTGACGAGCATATAACTTGTATATTTATCTATTGTTCAGTTTTTCTTTCGGATTTATCCATACATCACAGAGGAATCTGAAGGAATGCAATTCATCTTTAAATCCTCGCAAATTCGACGAGTCGTTCATTTGTCATTACATAATATCAAAGCATAAGATAGATGAATATATAGCAATAGTATGCAGAATAGAAATCTGAAAGTTTAGCTATGAATTTAAATTCAAGTTCAAACTTATGGGCTTATTTTCATTTCACTATTAAATTAAAAAAAGTTTTTCCATTGAATAAGCAGATAAAAATTCAAAGCACTTTGTCTCATGTCGTTTCAGGTTTCGTATCACTCAAAGCAAATGCAACAGTGGTTGAGAGGGAAATCATAGTGATTAATTTCAGGGTCAGAGGTCGTCAGGTATGAGACGTGTTGTTGAGGATACTTTTGAAGCGTACATTGAATAAGATGGAGAAATGCAAAGTAGTCTAGTTGATAAGAAAAATATGAGATTTATTTGTTAAAAGAATGAAATCAATGAGAGAAGTTCATCATAAAAATGAGGAAGAGTAAATTATAAAATTTCATTTTATAATTGAAATACCTTTTACTACATGCATATATTTAGAAAGGATATATTTTAGAAGACAATCGCAAAATTTTTCACCAAAATTTCTTCTTAATATCTTTATATCTTCTTTTTTTTGGTTATTATAATATGTGCATCGTATTTATAAAGTAATCTTTGAGAGCTTTTTTGAACTTTGTGTTGACTTAATAGCTAACTGTCTTGAATAGATGCGGAAAGGATGAGGAATATTGATTGGATCTTTTGAAAGACAAAAATTTTGCAAGATATGATGCCAATTGCTTGCACATGGCAAATAGGTCAATGATTCTATCCTTAGTGTACTGTAAAACTAGAATTTCCAGCTTCAAAACCTACATTTTCTCGGTGCCTAATAAATAATGACGAATGCATTTTGTAGTATATTTGAAAATTCAAATAAAAAATTCATCTAGTAGGTTTGTGTAACATGTGAGGGGAAGAGATGTGATATCTTCATCGACATCTTTTAACCACTTTGCATGTTTTCCGTGAATAACTGTTCTGTAGTTTTGAAGGAAAGTATTCTTATTGCTTCTAAGTTTTTTTCAATTATCTAACTAATTTTTCAGCTGTGCAAATCGACAATGGAAAATATCGTAAATTCGGTAAAAAGTATAGCCCTTGATGTGGGTCAGTATTTAACACCTGTACTTCGCGAATCAAAATTCAAGGAAACAGGAGTGTTAAATCCTGAAGAATTCGTTGTCGCCGGTGATTACCTCATACATCACTGTCCAACTTGGTCATGGGGTCAATTAGATCCATCAAAGTAAATTTCGTTGTTTTTTATTTTTTGATCTCTGGTTAAATTAACTTTTCATGACGAAGTAAGTTGAAAAAAGCATATTTTATAAGCTGTAGTAATATTAATTTTTTTTTGAAAACATAAATAATGAATGCACTTAACAGTGAGCCATTTTTTCACAATAATAAAGTGAGTCTAAAGGAATCCTGTTTTGTGTAATGAAACGAAGGGGTCGAAAGTTTGACTGTTTCATAAAACAGTGGTCGTTTTTTTATTAGTTTTTGATATATTGCACTTTCATTACGCTTTCGATTACAAAAAAGGAAAACCATTATTTATGTGAAAATTTCTGGGTAAATGGTTTGAAATGCTTCACTGTACTTTTATCACTAAGAGTTTTCTGCATATGTATATTTCAGAGCTAAACCATATCTTCCTATAAATAAGCAGTTCTTAATTACACGAAATGTACCATGTTTTAGTCGATGTTTGGATATGGAATATGACATATCACAAGAAAAGGTATTTTAATAATTTTTTCAGACTTTAATTTTCAAACTTTCCTAAAGGATTTTTTTATAATAACTTGTTCCACCGTACCGCTTAATTACAAAGGAACCGATTAATTTCAGTTCGACAGTTTTTAAACACACATGGTTATAATTATGTAGAAACTGAAGAAAATTACTCATTTGAGCTTATGTTTTGCAGATATTAAAAAGTAAAGAATGGAATGAAGAGGATGATTTCACCAATGTCGAGGATGACGAAGGATGGGTTGATACGCATCATTATGCGCTAAATACTGGTCAGAAACCCGCATCGATGTTCGAAATATCTCAAAAGAATTCTTCTGAGGTTCAGATTTTCATGTAATTTTGTTTTCATCGCATAAAATGAAGATAGCTTTTATATTATTTGAAAATAATATTTCTGTCTTTAGTCAAAGCAACTGGAAGAAGCCGAAGATGACGATGATAGGCCGCCGATGGACATGGATGCGTTTGTAGCTGAGGGTGGTCTTGAGGAAGATGATCCTTATAGGTGGTTTTTCAAAATATTTCCTGTAATAACGAATAGGGTGGTAAATCCCAATTTCTCTTTGCCTTTCCAAAATTTTTTCACAAATTTCAATTTCAACTTGTTTTCCCGTATTATTTGCATCAGAAAAGTTAAGAAAGCTAATATTGAAGATTTGTTGAAGAGGATAGAAATCGCATTGAAGGTGACATGGATAATGTTTTGCATACACGTACTTACGATCTTCACATAACTTACGACAAATATTATCAGGTAACTTGGATTACATTTATAATAGTATGAAGAAATGGAATTTTCTAGCAGTGCTTTTAGGGTTTCCACTTAGCAGTGGATCCTTTACAGATTATTATCGCTGATGGCAATATTATAATACATTAATCTATATAACTGGATTTAGTATAGAATTTATATTTTCCATTAAACAATTTCAATATCGATGACAGATTTTATAGTCAGATTTGTTTAACAATAACTTAGGTACCTCGTCTTTGGTTGTGCGGTTACGACGAAAGCAACAAACCGCTTAGTGTCGACAAAATGAGCGCTGATTTCTCGCAGGTTTCAGTTGTTATTTTTAAGTATAAAGTAACACTAGTGTGTCTTTATCTTAGTATGCTTCGTTTGTGTTTTATCTTCTTAATAGTGCTTTGTTTGTGCTGATTGTTAGCTATCTGAATGGTTTTTGACATTTTTTTTCTGCCTTGTTCAAAACTAATTTCCATTAAGGATCACATTAATAAAACGATTACAATGGAATCTCATCCATATTTTCAAACTGCAATGGCTTCCATTCATCCTTGTAGACATGCGGAAGTAATGAAGCGTCTTATTGAACAGCTTGCTGAATCAGGAAAAGAATTAAATGTTGATCAATATCTTATTATATTTCTCAAATTTGTTCAGGTCATTTTTTAAGATCTCTTGGGGACTAGTCAATCAACCTTGATTTGGATGAACTGATCAAAAGCTTTCATCAGATAACTGGAAAGACTGTTCATTAGTAATTTTGAAACAAAGATTTAGTTATATTAGAAAATAAATTTTGATTTTCTCATAGATCAAAATTTTTTATTGAAGTCATGTGAAACTAATTAATATGGATTTTAGGCAGTGATTCCAACAATAGAATATGACTACACGCGAAGCATCCAACTTTAATTCAGTTAATTATATGAAACAATAAATAGTTTTATACTAGCTTCCATTATAGATATCTTCCAATTGCTCAGTCATTTGTAGGTTTTGAATTTTTTCTTTCATAGTGATCACTTTTAGAACTTATATATTCTTGATCCTTAATTGGTGGAAAAGTACAGGTGTAGACTGATTTCTTTTCATTGTATATTTTCCTTAGAAACTTAATTTCTTTGCTTTATGTTTTTATTTGTTCCAGTAATTTCCTAGTTTTTTACTATTCACCTCTTCTTTCGCTTGCATATATTGCATTCTCTCTAAGTTTTATTTTCTTCCGCAGAGATTTTGATCGCAAACCTTTATTTTATTTATAAATCCTAATTTCCATTTTGGATTAATTGGTTTGATGTGAAGCAGAATGGAATGTGAAAAAGAGCTTTATAAATTTTTAATGTCATCATTTCTTTGCTTTGTAATAAAAATGGGAAGAATTGCTGTAATTTTCTTCTGATTGAACAGAATGTACGATATCAATATTAACGAGGTAGGCTTAGGGAAAATAGTACAGGATAGATACTTTTCTTACTGTCCCAAATAATTAGAAAATACATAAGTGTAGTATGTCGTTAATTTCCTGGTTGTTCCTTATATCATAAATTTCAAGACTAGTACTGTGAAGATAAACTAGGATAAATTTGATTTGTTGCGTCAATTATTTGTGTTTTTTTCCCTAATCGAATTCTAGCATTTCAACCAATCACTACACAATCAATCTTTATATCTCAGAAATTAATTGATCGATTAAATGTAATAGAAAACGAAGAACAAGTAAGCAGTATATCCTTCTTCGGTATTTAAAAACTTAAATTATATCTCTTAATTAAAACACAAATAGAAGTAAGAACTGAAATGATGAAGACAACAACATGTATGGTCAACATTATTGATAAGCCATTACTTGACAAGTGAACTTCAAGTAATCGAGGCATCCATGAAAAATAAAACTAGTTAAATAGCCGTAGAACCTATTGCAAACAACTTGACATACTTATGCAAACTGATTATTTTTTCAAATTTATCCTATCAGGAGGAACTTAGCTATTGAAATCAGGGTTTATACTTAGGGTAAATCGCATCCCACACGTGCATCAATTTTGGGAATTGGATTGCATAGATATTCAGGAGGAGTCCAATTCTCATGATGATGAACAGGCAATTTAAGAAAAATATTAAAGAAATCGACGAAAGATATTAATCGCTCTATGTTAATCAAGCGAACTTAATCCAAACTTTATGGAATTTAAGCAAGGATTCATAAGTAAATTGGAAATCGAAGAATCAATACACAACTGGAAAGATTAACTCAGAATCAAAAAATGATTAATCTAATTCCTAAACGAAGGAAATTGGGAATTCTCTGGGGTGAACTCAATCAACAAGAAGAGGAACAGAACAAGTACTTTTGCCATCAATTTAAAAATTGACTTAATTCGACCTTTTTTTGTCCTTCATATTTCAAATTACCAGGAAATTATAACTATCCCTATAGAAACTTTACAGAATTCTTCATTAAACTTTGCAAAATAAAAAATTTCAATCATCAATCAAATCCATTCTCTATAAATCCTAGATTCTTTCTCAGATGAGCTGGGGAGTGTCGTGAAATACAATGACTGCCAGATAATCTTTGTCGAGCTCAATCTTAAACTTGGGTAATTAAACCTTTATTAAAAATATCAACAAACGCGAACGCAATTAAAAACATTAACAAACGTGAACGTAAATATTTACTGTAGAAGGAAAGAATTGAATAAGTAAATAAATGAAGAAACGTAAGAAGTAAGTAAATGAAGAAACAAATGAATCTTATTGGAGGATTGATTATCTATATATAGTAGTAGAGGAGAGAATAATGACGTAATAAAAAGATCATAAGATCAAATGATAAAAACGGGAATTATTTTATGATGCACAATAGAAGGTTTATTTAAAGCTTCATTTTTACGACAAGGAGTATCGGGAAAAATCGAAATAATTATATCATAAAATTATTTGTTCTCATCCAAATGGTCTTGCATTTATGATTATTCTACTGAGTAAAAGATTTTTTGCAAATTTAACAATTCCTTTGTAAATTCTTCTCAACAAAAAAATTAAATTTCTATATAAGATTCGACATTTAAGTGTAATTTTGCTAATTGCAACTGTTGGATGTACTGCTAAAATTTGTATACAAACCTTTTTTGCGCATAATTTTCTTTTAATCTGATTGTTAAAAAATCTCTTACACATTCCATATGTAAATGACAAGAAATTCTCAGTCAATACTTTTCAGTTCAATCTGTTCAGTTCTGATGACAATATTTCGTTTGTCCTAAGCTTAACTATTTTTTACATTCACTGTTGACTAATAAATTTTTATCAAATCCTTTTTTTGCTAAGTACGAGCCATTTCATTGCTTATAACTTTTCATGGTATTCATGAAAAAGATTTATTAGTGACCTCTCTCTCTCTCTCTCTCTCTCTCTCTTTATATTCTTGCAAACTGAATAAGCTGTATATCAATCCAGATAATTAATTTCTATTGTATAATTATGCAATTATATCCACTTTTTTGTAAAAATAAGAGATTTTAATTGCATTGCTGAAATAAAAAAGGGAAAAAAAATTAGTATAACGCTAAACCTAATATACATTGGTGGAAAAAACATATTTTCCATCTCAAATATTTCATTGTATTTCATGAGGTAAAAGCTAACTGATGACATAATTATCGGATGTAAATGTCCCTCAGTTATACGACACGCCAGTAAATTCGAATATTTTTTGTTGAGTGTTTCGATATATCCATCTTCCCAGTGCTATACACTTCATCTGTATCATTTCACTTTTTTTTTTTTCCAAGGAATTAGAAAAGATATTACTTCTGTTTAATTTCCATTAAGGAATGTTAATGCTATCGAAATATTAAGAATAGACGAGATAAGAGACAAAATCTTATCTGGATAAAGTATTTTTTAGATGACAGGTCTCTTAAATCTCAAAAAATAATATATATAAATAATTTTATAGTAACTACTAACTGCAAGCATAGCCACCATTAGCTCCATATTGCTGACCACAAGAGTTGTTCCACTGACAATCTGAATGATTGCTTGACTGACCTTAAATTGATTAGTTTATATAAATTAAAAAATAAGGGATTATTATGTACCACAAGTGAAAAGAGTGAGATAAAAAGGAGTACCATTATCCCGAGAGTGCTGGAACAGACCAATTGAGCGAATTGAGGATAAACTCCTCTCTAAAATGGGTGTAGTATTGAACATTCGTCTAAGCCAATTCCTGTTATTCGCGGATGAGGTCTGATTCGTGCCGGATTTCGCGTTTTTATCGCTGGATAGTAAACTGAAATATTCACTCTTTCTCTTTTTCATCATTTTTTTTATTATTATGAATTTCAGTTTCGGAAATCTGTATTATTGATTTGTTAAAACACTTATCAGTAAGATTGTAGTCAGACAATGTTTACAAGTTTCGATAATGATTTGTGCATAGAAATGAGTATAAATTAAAAATTAGATAGAAATCCCCAGATTGCTTAGTAAATTAAGTAAATAAAAAGCTTACGGGGTGCAATCGTAGTTGTCGGAATGCATCCTTCACGATACTATGTTGTTTGACTGGAACACAGTTGTGAGGACTGTTGAGGAGGAGCTGACAGTAGATGCACTTTTATACATATATTCTAAGTTCAAGGCCATATCCTCCTTTAAATTACTTAAATTCTCTTCTTGAATTGTCTAATGGAAATTTTATCTATATTTGTCTATTGCAGAACAAAGCATTATTGATCATTTACCGTCATTTGATTGACTCATTAAAAGTCTCTCTCTCATCTGAATTAAAAATACTTGTTATCTTTCATTTTATCATGCGAATCGTAAACAAAAGAAAATTTTGAGTTAATAATTCATCGTAATATGAATTTTTAAAATTTATTTGTACCATACCACTCAGAATTACCTGATCATAGAACTATGTTAAACTGAAGAAAAATTTGAAATTTAAGGAAATACCTATCTGCTGTACGATAAATTTAACAGACAGTTCAAAATGATATTACACACTTGATATCATCGATTATATCAACTCCACTAGTTGCTATGACCCAGATATCCAAAAATTGCAATCCATCGTTACAAGATCGTTGCTGATACATTTCATTGAACGATACTACCTCCCACTAACAGATTACTTATGTTTTTCATAGACTACATATTTCACTTTTGATGTCTATTACCAATTTGATTTCTAAAGCTTTACCAAATTAAATATTGTGAAAATATACAAACAGTTCAATAGAAAAAAATATTGTGCATGTAGATTTCCACATTCGGCACTTACTTCACTCATTATTATCAGTAATAAGCTTCCACTCAATCAATACAATCGCGATCAAACAGAATGTATGAAATATTTGAAAAAACCACTCAACAAATCTTTGTACACTAAAACTGTAAACTTGATTTTTTGTAACATTAATGATAAAAGTATAGATATCATTGTTCAGAAAATTATATGAATGTTCGACATCAGAGGTTCACTTTGCTTAGCGATTATGGATATCATCCATTCTTACACCAAAATTTCTCGAGAGCTTTTTTACATTTTTCCATAATATATGAATTGAATGCTTTATTGTATTTATGCTATGTCAGCAGGTTTCACATACTGCAAATGTTTCATATACCCATGCATCATTGTCATTCATAAATAAAAGCAATTTTACGTCTTCATAAATCCCTAATTACTCAGACATCAGTTCTTCACAACTACAGAAAATATACAAAGACCTCTAAATTTGTATGTTCTTCACCTAATAACAACAAAACGATATTCAGTTTAAAGGAAATTATGCATAAATTTTATTCTGATATGTCATGGTATATATCATATTCTGCTTACTATAATTGAGAAGAACCTTCATCGTTTGGTGCTTATGATATTGCAGACATTTAATAATTGTCATTCTCGATTTATTCGGCTCAACAAAAGCGAAAATCCGAAATTTAAAACACATTACAGATAAGCTCGAAAACCTTTACATCGCAATACTATTCCTAATTAGATTGTTCATATATCATTATTATTCCTTGGATCTATCACTTATCACTTCCTCAAAGTTTTTTGTATTACCATATTAAATAAAAGCTAATCATTAAGATAATACAATAATGTCTTGATTATTCAGAAGACTTTCCCCAACTAATCTGGATTGAATATCGTTCTTTTCTTTAGAACCGTACAAATCGAATAGAGCACTTCGAGAAGGTGCAATCATAAAAGATATAAACAACGATAATAATACCATTTCCAGGATAATTACAAAGTTACATATAACTGAAATTCGAAGCATTGAAAACAGAAGTTATCCTTTTTTCTCTTCATACAAGTTAAAATTGTAAAAATTTAAATTTTAGATGGATAGCGACATATATGACTACTAATGTGAAGTTTATTAATGGGAAAGAAATTTGACAAATTCTTTTTCCTTCTGCCATTTTATTTTTATAGGGAAAAAATAAACATTTGCTCATCTACTTGAATATTTCAGTCTGATAGTACTTGAAAAATTTTCAATAGCTAGAAAGAATTTTAAATTTCTTGAATATGAAAGCAATATAGAATTAAATGTAAAATGATCGAAATTCGAACTTACATCGAGCATTGTCATGCGCAGATAGTAGTGGGCCACATTTTAAAAGATTGAATCGTATCAGAATATTCTCAAATATAAGTGGTTGCTGAGCAGTGAAAAATAAAAGTGCAATATCAACAACCCGAAATATTGTCATAAACCCGTAATGACCAAGTTTATCCTCAAAATTAATTGATTTAAAAAAAAAAAAAAAAAAAAAACAGAAGAAAAGAAATTTCATTAATCTGTTAAACATTAATATGGTAAAAATTAATATATTAAATGCTCACAGAAGTTAGACGAGCTAATGTATGCACACCAAAAATTGCAAGTAGCAAGGAAACAACAGAAATCGTTTCACTTAAGTGTATGTATCTAAAAAAAAGGTACTAAATAAGTTAAATAAATGGTCATATTTCGCAGTATAACTACTGATATGAATGAAATGATATTATTATTCTCGACGCTGGCTATATAAAAATAATATACGATTTTATAAATCGTTTCAGATAAAATTGATTTAAACAGAACTGTCAATAGCGAGCTAATTTGCATGACAGTAATGAGTAAAAGTTAAGATTTAGCGGCATTAGTTGCCGAATTATGATTGCATCTTATAAATAACAAAAAAAAATTTGTGTACTCATTAGCAGCTTCACGCCATTCAGCGATTGCAATCACATTAAACGTAACGATCATTGCGCGAATCATTGGAGCCTGTAAAACTAACCATTCCACCTGTCGCAAATTTTGCCTGTAATTAAAACTTTCCAGAAATTATACTAAAAACAACTCTGTCTCAAAGTCTCAAAAAAAATTCGAAAACTTACACGGTACTTTTTGCTTTTGGCAAAAATGAACAGCAACAACAAAATGGTGGACTCTGGAAATCAATTGATTTCTTGTCCAATAAAAGTATTGCTGCAAATGCGTCACGACTACCGAACAAATCCCTTATCAGTGAAATAAGTATAAATAAGCATGTAAGGAAATAAAGAACGCCAAATGAGGACATCACCATTGAAGTGCGTGGTGATATCATACCAATATAACAGCTCATGGTTGATACCTTTAAATGTCGAAGAACAAATGTTATAAAATATGAATCAATATCATTTACTTATATCAAATGAATTCATATTCTGTAATGAAAATATCATCCGCAAAAATTCGTCAAGTTATATTTAAAGAACGAACTACTAAAGCATTAAGCGCAGGTATCAAATTTTCTTGTCAAAAATGAATTGGAACAGAAGGCGGTACAGTAAATCACTTGACCATCATTCTAAAAGAGTTGAAATTGCAGCACCATTAAGACTAAATTAAAGAGTTGCAATAAGTATTACAGCAAACTTCAGTATCACTTATCATGAAAAAACTTTGAATTTCAATTGAAATAAAATCAAGAATTAGAAAACATTTACCGGAAATAATGATAGTAAAAAATAAAGTTTGTTTCGTCGTTTCTCTTCAGCAACATATACCCATACATGAAACCAATGAGCACCTGCCAAGAGCAGTATAATAAAAGTAAAAACTGTCGCTAACAGTATCAGAATGAATTGAGCGCCATTTATATCTGAACAAGAAAGACTATCTTCTATGGAATAACAAATTCCCATCCTTTTTAAAAACTTTTCCTCGGTACACTACTACCTTTTTTCCACGCTAACATTCATTCGTCGTATTTTTTGTTTTCTGCTTACCCTGACCCCTGACATATTCTAATCATCCATCTCCTCCACGTTATCACATTTCATGTGAATGATAAGAGCTCATCAAATAGAACTATCAGAAATACTGGTCAATACTTTCCGGGCCGGAGCGGGTATCACGACACAACCTAAATGTGGTATTGAATATATAGCTGAAAAGGAAGCTCATCATAAAAACTTCTACCATCAAATTGTTACGATTAATTTACCTGCTAGAGCAAAAAGTAAATAGCCAAAAAATTTCATTATTTTCGAAAATAAACAAGAATTCATTGCTTAACAAGAAAGACAAACAATACGAAGTAGTAGACAAATCAACTTACTTTTAATAAATAAATACGCTGATGGTTGATCTGATATTGATGTACAATTTCGATCAGTGCTAGACCAGTTCAATAGTTCCAGTATTTTTCTCGTTAGTTCACTAAATTTCATTTCACTGCTCCATTGATTCTCAAGAAACGGCAATAGTTATTTTGAATCTTTAATTTGAAACACTAAAAATACGTCAGAAGTATTAATGATTAGAAAGAAATGCGGAATATTGTCACGAAAAGAAATGATAATTATCGCCTATCTTTTTTCCAGGAAATTAGAAATCAAACAAATAACATGTAAAGAACAAAACAAAAGAATATATGAATAAAAAAAGGATTTATTGCTTAAATTATGATATGATTTGATCCCATAAATGTCAGAAAAAGGAGAAATGATAAAATCGAAGATTTCACATTGCATCAGATAAATATCAAATGTTGAATAAACAATTAAGATAATAGGCTTTTATCTGAGCGATATCAAGAATAATGCCTAAGGACTGAACATTTTAAGATAGTTACTAGTTAACAGTACATAAAGATAAAAAGGTGAAAGAGTACCAAATTATTGTGCTTATTAAAAAACCATTTTAAGAAAAATGATAAAGAACAGAAAGCTTAATCTGAAGCATGTAAGGTTGAGAAGGAATTCAATACAAAAATGCAATGATGAAGAGGACAGTGAAGCTAATGGATATAGTGGAGAATGATAAGCAGTAATGATAAGCGGAAATGAACGAGAGTAAGAGCAAATCAATTACAGGACGGGTTGATGTTACGACAATGATAACCTAGATTTCATGTCATCACTCTACACTGCAGGCAGTAAAAAGGTGGAAAGTGTCCTAGATGGAAACTAGTACACCACTAGTAGCAGTGATTGAAAGTAAACGGAGAAACCGAAAACTGCCGATTTCCATCAAGAGCAGAAAAACAGAGTTAATAGAAGTTTTCCTGGATACTAGAAATTTCTTAAGAAATTAGAAATCGATGGCATTAAATTCAGAAATAAACTGCATGCTGGAAGAATTATCGCACTTTTTTGGCTTTTTATTTGAAATGACAAATTGGATATTGCAATCTATCGAAACTAATAAGCATCGGAAAGAAAAATACGATTCGCATTCAAACAAACCAGCAAATAATTGAAAGACGGATACGAACGGAACCTTCATTTTTTCATCTTTCTTCTCTTATATCAGAATCCGAAATGAAATGATGTATCGATTCCACTCCAATTTACAACAAACTTCCCGTAGCAATTTCAGCAATCATTGATTTCCAATGAAAGCTCCTTCAACGTATGCTATATATCATTGTCTCATGCATATAATGTATGCTATATATCATTGTCTCATGCATATTATGCATTCGCGGTAGTATTCGATCCATTTTTTAATAGTAGTAATTATTTCATGATTCATTTGAATGATGTGAAAAGAATCGGACTCAGTGAATTATTTCATGATTCATTTGAATATCTATAGTTATGGATGTAGCATACGTATCATATGGCCCTCTTCTCCCCTTCCCTCACTCCTGTTTTGTTTCAAACTTTGCTTCTGCATTTTAAATTCAAATGAAATGTAATAATTATAGTACTTAACAACTTGGTAAAGCAAAAGAAATAAGTTGATATTTAGGGAATCTGAAACACTCAAATTTCTCGATAATTTTAATTACTAGTGATTGAAAAAAGATTCATTATTGGTAGTGGCAAAGATAATTAATGATTTCAGCAAATTAATTAGAAATAGGTCTAGTATGGAATATATCGAATATATAAACAACGAAATTTGGATATCATCAATCTCTAACTAAGGCTACGTTTCTGACTGTTATTGTGTTTGTAAATCGGATTAAATTTAAGTGAAATGCAAACAGAACTAAAGATCTCATGAAAGTGAGCATCCACGGAGATAAATTCCCGGTGCAGGATAGCATCGATTCACCAATTAAACCATTATTAATTAAATGATGATAATACATCGTTACAATGTTTGGCTTTGAACATTATATCTGGTATGAAAAAGAAAAGCAAGAGACAAGGGACAAAATAATTGTGTGACCATTGAATACAAAAGAAATTTTGTTGAATTGGAGATCAGAAATAAAGCGAAATCAAATTGATGTTTTGACAATATTCGCCCAGATAATGTTTAGTTAAAAACAACTACAACAGCAAATGCAGCACTTCTGTATACTGCTAATGTTTAAATAACTGAGGAATAAGTGTATTACAAAACAATTGGGAACATATGTAGTTTTATAGGAATAGAGAAAAGATGAGCAGTTGAAAGTTCACAAAAAAGAAGGGAAAAGAAGTTTAAGATTGCACATCTAGAAAGAAAGTAATGAAAATGAATTTTTTTTAAATTGCGCGTTTTTGCTTCTTTATTTGATAATATTTGTGACGGAAAAACCGATGCACAGTGGACAGTAACAAGAGATTTTGTAATTTTTTTATTTGACCAATGATTGGATCTTTAATTCAATTCCAGAATAATTAGTAATATCAAAGAATTCTCGTGATTACTGGTCGAAAAAGTTCTGGATTATATGAAATTCTGATAAAAATTCCGATGTGTAGAGTAGTTGAAAATATCTGATAATATCAAAACTAATTTAAAAGTAATCCTTTTTCTGTAGAAACGAAAAATTATTGAGAATATCGAACTAATTAAATAGACATATATTCTGACATTCTTCATTTAAAAGAGGTGTTCAGATGAAAATTTGCCCAAATTTCATGAGAAAATTTTCATCAATAGAAAAGCGGTAATAGTATCAATAATTCTCGTCATGTACAATCTAAAGCTGTCAAAATTTGCTTAATTAATTTCGGCAAACCATTCTGATTTTGTACGATCGCATTCGGTGTCTTCCATTTTGATATGCATATTCGGGTATAACAGGAAATAGAATAGGCAAAATGACACGAATGCTATCAAAAAGATCATCTGAAAATCGTATATGTGTAACTAACAAGAAAAATTCCTTAGCAAACGAATGTTCTACCATGATATTAATAAGGAATAAAATCCGATAACGAAGAATTATGTCTCCTTTTGCTTAAAAATTAATAGCGACTTTCAATAAATTCCAGAAACTTTTCGTGAACTTAAAATTAATTTCTGTTCAAACAAGAAGAAAGCAAGAGAAAAAAGATTAAAAACAAGAATTTATTTGCTTAAATTTTAGAATCATTTATGTTGCAAATTAAAAAAGATCCTAAAATTCGTTAAATCGTTGCTTTGTTTTAGTTAAAGATTCCTAGAATCACCCAAATATGATAAAGATAAATAGTGATGAAAAGAAAATTACTCTAAAATAAATAGACTATGCTAGCAAGAGCATAATTATTCGTGATCACTAGAATAAGCGATGAAGCACGGAATAATAATTCAAACCTGAGATATCCAATGAAACATTTGTATTGATTTCTTCGTTAATCGACAATTATTTAATAAATGTTTTAAAGTAAAACAACGCAACTCTCGTCGTTTTGCCAAATAATAGTTTAGCTCGCATGGATCATTCATTGAGATTGATGTGTGTGAATTAGATATAGCACATGATCTACAATCGAAGTACAAGATAATGCTAATATGCTACTTACATTAGATTGACGTCAAATTGTTCCAAAGTTTGTATTTACAATTCGTAATATTGCCACTACCTTTTTTGTAAATGCGGTAAATCAAAATCGATACAAGTTGTCCGCGATGATGCCACAATACCAGATTCATTAAATGTATTATTTATAGCCTCTGCTAACATTGATGCAACCATGGAGGATCGCTTTCTACATCTATTTTCAATCAATGTTCCTTTTTTGATTATTCGATTATTGGATAAGTTACATCTGGCAGAAGAAGCATAAATTTTTCTTATAATGGAAATTGATGACAATTTTTGCAATTTAATCACTCTGATCATTTTGTACACTTCATTTTAGACACAAGAAATTTAAGGCAACAAAACTGAATATACTCAAAGAATGTGTAAATTTAATAGGATGACCTGTCTTTGCTAAGCCTTTGTCGCATAAATTTTACCAAAGCAATTTTGATCAACGACAAAAACACAGCCATAAAGCAAACACCTAAAAATAACTTACTTCATTACGAAAATTTAATAATTCGAAAGTTGTTAATGAAACATTCAAACTAATATTACTCGCAAAGTTGCTAAAATTTCAACGAAGAGATAGGAACAAACCAAGATAGATATCCATAGCTTTGATATAGCTTACACGAGGCATCATCTCATTGTACGAAAATATCAAAAATGTTATTGCCAGTATGACTGAAACCATATCCTGAAATTTAACTTCTACTTAATATCAGAAAGTTTGAAACTTTCAAACTTAATACATTTTTCTTAATTCGTATGAATTTCATTAACAAACAGAAAATTTAAAATGTATTTAAGCTGCGGTTGCGGCGGGCGATGCAAGATTCAGGAAAAAAAACCTGAAACGCAGTTGAGCTTTCCATCCACAATGAGACCCATGAAGTGATAACGACTGCTGTGGACGGAACTACAAGTTGTATTAGGCAAAATCCCGATGAGCGATCAAATACAAAGCACACATAAAGTCTACTGTAATTTCCTAAAGTAATTCATTTCAGGGAGATAGATTTGTACATTGTGATAACAAGAAAATTTTCATTCCGAACATTTCAAGAACATTAACGGTTTAGCAATTTGAATGCATAATTCGAAATTCAAAGCTCAAGAATTTAAAAATTTGCAAGCTTAAACTTACTTTCAAAAACTTAGATATTTAGAAAATTAGAGCAAACAATAATAAGCTAGCCTGTAGCATAATTTTCTATAACACTTGTCACATAAGCTTCTCTAATCTGGAAATCCGGTAAGCGTATTTTTTGCAGCAGAAGTGGTGCTTTAACGTCTCTGGACCAGGAATATCGTACACGGTCTGCTGTATAGCCGTCTGCAAAATGATTGAATTTTTGTTTAGTACTTTAATACGATCAACAAGTATCAAGCAGAATTATTAATCACAAACCTCTATTTAGTTTAGTTTTTCTAAAATGTAAGATTAAAACTTTTACTAACAACTTTCGATGCCAAGTTTGCATAATTGTGAGTCAAATGGAAAGAGTGTAAGGTCCATTGGACATTCGGCAATAATAGAAATACGTCTGCTATATAGAACTGTACCATCATCACTCAACCTGAAGAAAATATTTGAGCAGAAAAGGAATGTTAGAGGAAGATATATGAAAAATGTTATGTAAAATAGTTTGCAAAAAATAACTCCAAATATGATGAACATGACGTCAAATGGATCATTCTTCGTGTCACATTTAAAAATGCAAACTTAGATTCAAATTTAAAATGGTTGCTTCTTCTTAATTGACAATTTATTTAGCTAAATAGTGAAAAAATTTTGACCTTAGCAAAGAACGATGCGAAATTGAGTGTTGTTGCGGATTCTTGGAAGCAACGGCATTTGGCATGAATGTGTCAGGATGCCATAAGAAGTTGATATAACTTTCATGTAGTGATATCCTTCGATCCTTGAAATGATCTTGATAACGCAATCGCTTGTCCAACCATGATTCGCGATAAAACAATTCAAGAGCATAGTCCTTAATTAGCTTTTAGGTATGTTTGAAAAAGCACTTACGACTGATTTTTTTTAGAACTTGATCTAAAGTTTTTGAAAAAAGTGATAATTGAAATCTTTACACAGTTAGAACAATAACGTTCTGCATTCAACTGCCAGTTAGAGGCTAGTGTTATCTTTGACTTTTCGAATTTTTGATAAAGAAGATTTTAAAGAAATTTTAGAAAAATAAAAACGAAATACTCACCATAGTAATCTCAGAAACGGCTCGAATGTTACTGACAACAATTGATACACTAATTGTGACTGCTTCTGCAAATCTATTATGCCGTTAAAAAATTCTTCACAAAAAAGCTGCATTAAGCTGTTCTATAAAGAGATTCAATAACTGGAATTCAATTTCTAAATACAAATATAAAATGAATTAAAAATTGAACCGAAACAATGCAAGTTAATTTAATCAAATAGCAAAGCAAACCTCCGTCATTATTTTCCGGTTCTTTTCGATGATCATAATTAGTGTGAGCCAAAAAATGAAAGAAATCGTTGGTTTTGCTAAAAATTTTCAAAAATTTTAGGAAAGCAGAAAATCTGAAAACTCTTTTTATGGAAGAATTGAAATTTTGTAGCTTTGATTATAACATTTAGTTACGAGTCATTTATTTTCAGAAATCAAAAACACAAAAAGCAGTTGGGATTTGGAGAAAAAAATTGAGTTCCCTTCATGAGAACAAGGAAGTTAGCGAGATCAACCTCATCATAATTAAAAAAAACTTTAATTGTCTAAAATTATAGCTGCTCCGAGCAAGTCTCTTTGGACTTGCAATAGACATCTTGATGGAAGATGAAATTTATTCCAGAGGGTATCAGTTATCCCAACAACTTTTTAAAAATATTATTCCAAAATAGTAACTATATGGTTATGCATTCTATTGCAAAAATTCTTCAACGCAAAAAGTGCTCCGTGCATCTTTGTTTGAGAGTATATGATAGATAATGAAGTGGTTAAATAAATCTTTGTATATCAAAAACTGGATGGAATAATATATAAAATAGTTTATATATTATTTCATCAGGAAAATTGGAATTCAACAGATCAATCAAATATGGTACAATAAAATGATATGATACGGCAAATTCATTTCATACTGATAGAATCAAACAAATAATAAATTGAAAAAGAAAATCTCAGAAAAAAAAAAAAACAGCTTGCAAGTATACTTTTTGTCACTATCCTTTCGATAATATGTAGGCCATTGCATAGTGCAATCACTATTAGCCATAACGTCATACAATCCTTCTGACTTTTTGACATTAGAAACATGAAAGCTTGCTGCTGCAATCTGAAAGAAATGACAATTTTCTTCAGTGAATTTTCATTTCTTAAAAAAATAATGTGAAATATTTTTGTTTGATCAGTTAATTAACATTATCCGATATACAATAATTGTGTTTTGGTCAATTGTTATTTGCATGCTGTTTTGTTCCCTTACATAAATATTCACTTAGATTCAGGTAAACAGCAGTGAAAAAAGTGATTTAATGAGAAATTAATAGTACCTGACTTGATCCGTTCACTAACAATAATATCCAGAAATGAATTATTGCTATCATTAATACCAGTGAATGCATCAGCTTTTATTTTAGTTACAATCAATCAAATGATTCATACGTATTCATTGTTCATTACAGCATTCCACTAGAAAATAAAAATTTTCAGGAGAAGAAAACATTCCAGATAGTGCAGGATACAGAAATGAGAAAATTAAGGACTTATATGAAGATAGCAGAATGATTGATATTTAAATTGTAAGGTTTGGAAGCTGGTTCAAGTGGAAAAGTGAAGAGTTTCAATCAATTTTGAAAAAATGAAGATTTGATATTTGAGACTTGTTGAAGTAAAATAAGGGATTCATAATTTTTCAGCTCATTTTCGTAGCAATTAAAATGAGCTCATTAAAGCCATTTCCTTAATTTTGAAACTAACCGTTCGGATGACATCATGTCGTCATTATAATCAATGAGCAATGGAAACTCAGATCGGAATGATTTCTGAGTTGACAATTCTGAATACTAATAGATTAATACCACTATCGTTCTGTTTCACTTCAGAAAATCAAGAATTCTTACATAGGTATCTGAAACCGGAAAATTGGACAATTAATTTTTGTATCGTCCTTGGAGGATGATAAATAGAAGCGTCGATTAAATTTTAAGAACTGCTTTTGTTGCCCATACTTATGCAGTAGATCGATTTGTACTTTTAAATAATTTGAACAATGAGTAATCAATAATCTGCTAAATATTTGATTGATGACATTAAATTAATCAAACATTTCAAAAAACAATTTCTAATAATTATGAAATCAGCAACATACTACTATTAATAAGGCATTTTTTTTTAAATTATTGGAAAAAGTTAAGCACAATTTAAAAAAAAAATCTTTCTTTGGTTCATAGAACTGCACGAATTTTTAAGAATTTCATTTTTCTAATCATGTTGACGACTTATTTTTTTTCGATTAATTGAACCTAAAAATTGTTAGATCAGATGAAATATTTGCTTAATCTCGTTTCTTCGAAAATAACTTTTGTTTTTCAGTAATATCCTATTGAATGTGCAGATATTTGAAAATAATTATTAAGTTCTAAGTTCGAAAACTTGAGCGATTTAAAACGAAGTTCAACGCAAAAACAATTTCAAATTTAACTATTATTTAATTAATTAAGTGAAATGAATGAAATAAAAAGAAGTGAAACGAAACCAACAATGCTAATTCAAATTTTCTCTCTAATTTCTTCACCATAGCTATTTAACTATAAAGGGGTATTGAAAACAATTTATATGATGAAAAAAAATTTGTTCCACGATGTTTGTAGAGTCATCAATTTATAACAAAACAAGTCTTACTTCAGTTCTGTTATCATACTGCGTTTTGATCAGTACGCAGTACCGAAAAAGAATCCCACGTTGCATCGATAATGAAATCTTTTGATTTGAGATCTATTTATCATCTCTCACAATTAAAATTTGTTTTTCTTATCAATAAAAAATTATAAACTTGAGAGTTTGGTCCGTAAGCTTTTTCATACAAACACACAGGATTTCGGAGATATCTTGTTAAAATTATTTGCTAAAATGAAAATGGAACGGATTTTTTTTCGCAATTTTTTAATAGCTTTCTTATTCATTAGCGTGAAAATAGAAAGATTAAATTTCAAGCGACTTCATGGAAAAGAGAAAGATTAAAGCTTAAAGGTGCGTTATGCGACATTGGCTCACCATTTAGCTTTGAAAAGTTTTTAACTCTACTTGTGTCAAGTTTCTATAAAACACAGAAAGTGAGGGATATGACGATATTTGGGAAGTGGTAATTATAAGAAAATAAGGATCATAATTTGGGTTATATATGTCAGAAATCGTTTGTGGAATTTCTGGAGAATAAGAAAATAAAAATTCAATTCTTCGTATATTCTACGTGTACGTTTCGTATAATGAGTTGATTGGTCCCAAAACAACTATAATTAAATAGAAACACAATGTTTAAAATGATGAAGGACTAATTCTTAACATTTTCCGTGCTTGCAATGGCAAAAAAGCGATGGTACTGAATTAGGCATAAATTTCCTGATTGAGAACGTGATGACAGCTCCTTGTTAGTTGATTGAATCCTTCAACTGATGAAAGCAATTTGCGATTAGTAAAACTTTCTTCCTCAATCTCTTTTTTTTTAGACTAAGGATCCAGTCTGTTGAATGAATGAACGACAGAAATTTCCTCCTACAACTTTTCAGAAAAAAATACACAGATACGCGCACACACGAACTAAGGAGCTTCAGCCGTTTTACTTTAAATTTAACTCTATCTCTATTATCTCTACTCAGAAATACTTTCAAAAAGAAATTGGTTCTATTCACATCACAAAAAGAAAGATGTTAGTAATATCTGACTTTTTGTATTTTCCTTTGGGATATTGTGGATAGCTAAACTCGACACTATACCGCTTCCCATTCTTGCAGATGTGGGAATTAATATTTCTTAAAATATAAAAACCAATTATTGAAAAAAAAAGTACTAATTTATTAATTTCACATATTTGTTCTAATATGAAAATTCCAAAAAAAATTTTAAAAAACTAGTATTATCATTAACAAATATTTTATTATTTATATGAAAATATATGCATCAATTGATTGGTTCTGTACAGATTCGTTTAAAAAACATTTTCCGAAGTAGATAACGATTTCAAT
The DNA here is from genome assembly GCA_029876185.1 of Mansonella ozzardi. Taxonomy (NCBI): domain Eukaryota; kingdom Metazoa; phylum Nematoda; class Chromadorea; order Rhabditida; family Onchocercidae; genus Mansonella; species Mansonella ozzardi. Next base: position 50,567 of record JARVGP010000016.1, on the reverse strand, counting down.
GAATGGTCTAAGTTTTCTAGTGATATTCATTAAATTCAATCTATGCAGTGCAAAAATATCACATGGATCTCAAGAATTAAATATGTCGCTTCTGCTTAAGCAATTTATACAAATTCTTTTTATTATACTAATAAAATGCCGTTAAACTTTCGTATAAATGATTCAATAAAATATTATTTATACTCGAGCAGAAAAAAATTTTTCCATAATAGCCAACGCATAAAAATTATAATAACAAATTCCTTGTTATGACCGTGGTCTTTCTTTTTTCCTTTGAACAATGCAATCAATGATGTATTCGCTACTTTAACAATCTTAAAACGGACGCCAGGTATATCACCAACAGCATGTCCCTTCCGACCAAAGCCAGCAACAAAAACTTCGTCGTTTTCCTGAAAAAAACTTCACTTCAAGTTGAACCAGATATTTTTTTCTTGCGAAATTATGGTGCACATAAAGAAAAGAAATGAAAATTAGGGGGTGAAAATTGGAGAGTGAAAATTGGAATAGCTTACTTCAATAAAATTTAAGCAACCATCATTTGGTACGAATGCTGTGATCTTTTTTCTATTTTTAATTAACTGCACACGAACACATTTGCGAATAGGTGAGTTAGGCTATTTCGTTTCAACACCTCTAAAGCAGAACATTACTTAAAATCAATCAGTAAAAAGCAAGTAATAATCTATTTATGCGATTGATCATCTTACCAGTATAACTTGAAGGATAATAATACACAAGGAAACAAAGTGATAAATCAGAACTGATCCTAGATAATTACATCAACCAATAAAGAAAATCACTCAAAATGGTAAATTTTCAATCAGAAAATTGCTTACACTTTTTCCAGGACGATACCTTTTGTATACGATGCTGCACCAAATGGATTTGCCTTCCATCATGTCCCCAAATGTGCCTTCTCGTACCCTTCATCGCTGGGTTACCACTGCAGGGATTCCAGGCATTCCACTGCCTATGTATTTTTAACTTACGTGCTGTACGTATACCTTTCGGTTCTCCTATGACTTAATGTTTCTAACTACTGAAATGAAATAGCGAAAATAGCAAGCAGAATAAGAATAAAGAGAGAGCTTAATAAGTACATTCAAAACGAATTTGAATTATAAATCAATGAATGGAATGGAATTAAATATACACAGTGAATTATTTATTATCTTAAGAGGTACACAGTAATTCATTAACTTGTATACTTTACTGTAGATCTTATAATCTCATTTATTCTACTGGTTATACATTAATAACATCTAATTAATATTCAATTCTATTCATTTAATAATTTAATAAACTCTGCTGTGCATCTTCCGGCAACAATAACGGATAGCGAAACAACATTGAATATGTAAAGATACGCTAAATAAACTTGATTATATCTGATCATTAAAATTAAGTAACAATTCGAAGTAAAAAAAAACTCCTTTGACTGAAAATATACATAGAAAACGGTCCATGCTAAATTATTATTACAACATAACAAATATCTAATAAAGTATAAAGAAACCAATTATTACAGAAATTCACTTGTTTTGCTTATCAATGTAGGAACCAATAACAAGCCATCTGCGAAATAGCAATAAGTTCATTTTAGGGCAAAATAATTCTAATCTAATTGATAAGAAAATGAAACGTACAAAGTTATCAGCTATCAGTTATCTATTAACTATATATTTTGAACAAAACCATTACAGCGATATAATCATTGTTATATAACTTTGTAAAAATAGTTTCCATAAAAATATTGTAAATTGAAAAAATAATATCTCACAGAGACTTCCTGTTAAATGAGTAATGATGTTGTAAGTAGAAAATTTTGATATAAGCTAATTTTCATTGAAAAAATAAACATTGCAAACTTATGACATTTCATGAAAGAAAAAAGAATGAACAATCAGAATAATATTTCCATTATTAATTTCTTATTTATTCCTAGACATTGTGTCAGGTTATTATAGACTTCATTTTAAAAATTTCCAATGAAATAATTTCAATTCATTTGTTGAATATGGAAAGAATAGTTTTCTTCTGTGATCAATTTCTTTGAATTTTAAATTCTATATTTCATATGAAATAAATTCTATATTTTTTATAGAACTAAAAGAAACGAACTATACTTTTTATACTAAATTTTATCTTTTATATGAAAGATGTTGTATTAATTTTCATAGAAGTTAATCAGTTTTCACAAAGGTTAACTAATTTTCACATTTTACATGAAAGTAAAGTGGAACTAAATTTTTTAGCATTTCTCTTATTGCAAAAGCTTATTTAGCTGAAGAAGGATAGGAGAAGATTTGAGAAGAGCACTTGAAAGATATCAACGCAAATCTCAATATCTGCCTTGTTCGTTATGTTCACAATAATATCGCAGTGAGCAAAATGATTTCAGAAAGAGTTGTACGTTTTGATTAAAATTAAGTCATCCAGGACCTTATTTCAAGGCTCATTTCCTAACATAATAATGCGATTTGTTATTTCACTATCAGTTCCTTCTTTATCCTAAGCAAGCTGCGATTTGCAATTTCAATATTTAAGAAAGATAATGTTGAGATCATTCGCCTGACTAAAACTACAGTTTGTTAGCAATTTGAACGTAATATTGTTTATTATGGTGCTATTCTCTTAACAATTGAAATTATTCTGATAATATTGTATCCCTATTTCATTTTAAAATTATTTAATCACAAATGTGAAATGAATTCTCAAAACTAACAGAAGGTTTTCTGCTTGAAAAATTCTGTGCTAAGAAATCTATGCCATCAAATTTATAATAAGAATTTGATGCAAAGTGATTTTCATCAAAAAATAAGGTATTATTATTATTATTGTTATTATTATTATTATTATTACTATTATTATCATTATTATTATTATTATTATTATTATTATTATTATTATTAATTATTATTATTAATGTTAGTATCAGTATAATCAAAAAATAAAAAGTGCTGGCCAGATTGTTACGATGTCACCTTGCGAACACCCAATTGGATTACCGTCAATATTACTAACATAATCAGAAATGCAGGAGTCCTTATTCAATATTATTTAATGATTTGAAATTATTTGAATAGAGTGATAAAAACAGCATGTTGAATGATGAATTCTTTTTTAACGTATTGTATTTAATAGGATATAATATAGTTTCTCATATTTTATTGGATTTTATTTTTTTAATCAAATTTCAATTAAATTTTTTGACTTAATGATCGATTTGACAATAAAAAAATCGAACAATGTTTTTAGAGATGACTAATATTGGAAATGAGAAAGAAATACTTTCTGAAGCGGAAAAAGAAAGAAATAATTCATATATTGGCTGAGGTAATTTAAAATGAATTGTTTGTGCGATTATAGTTTGAGCTTGAAATAAGCATTTGCTCAATTTCAATTTTAATAGTTCCTAACATCAGCATTTAACATCTGGCATTGTAATGGTCCAAATATCAGAAAAGAGCTTTCATTTTTAAATAAGCCAACGAACAGATGGATTCAGAGTTAGAATGTGCTAATCTATGGGTTAACTTATTAGAGATAAAAGTAGTCAATAAGCATCATTGTCTTTTTGGTTGCGTAATCGATTAGAAATTAATAATTATTCTAAAGAAATACTTGGAAAAATTTCAATTTAAAGAAGACAAGCAGCATTAGTAATAGTGGTTATGGTAATATTAGTAGATCAAATTTAAAGAATTTTAACAATTCTTTATTAAGTAATGAAAAAGGGAAGATGACAGAGGAAAAGAAGTACAAGTAATAATTATGATTTTAAATCTAATGAATTAATAGCCATAATAAAGTAAGGATAAAATGAATAAAAAGTACATCCTTAGACATAAGACTCTCCATAAAAAAATCTTTCCGCTATTAGCTATATTTTATTCAGCTTGATCCACTTTTGCTATTATTTAAATTAATTTCAAAAGATCTTCAAATGCTTTTCCATTAATGAAAAAGTAAAAAAAAATGAAATTCCATCAATTTCTGCTTTTATTTTAAAATCCAAATTTTCCGAATATTTGATTGAATTTACATATTCTTTTTTTTCATAGATTTCAGGTAATTTTTTTTCTGATTATGTATATCAGTACTATATTTGTTTACTTTTTTTAATGTGTTTACGTGAAATCCATTCTTATGAAGTCAGGAAAATATGCCCGTCGCAAGAAAGAAAGAAAAAAGAAAGCATTTGCAAAAGTTTCAAACGAATCGGACTGAGAAAGTTTAAGTATTGAAACTTTGGATTTCGTAGCATATTTTTAGATTCACTTCTTCTTGGTTGCAATATAATAATACTAATAACCTATATCATGCTAGACTGAATAATTTCGTTTATTCTTACTAATTTTAGTTATTATAGTTTTTATGATTTGTACCTCATAAGTCTTGCTAACAAATCTTTCAATGACATGTCATCTAAGAACAATAACATTTATCATATGATGCATCGTTAAAAATTCCATTTTCATAATAGCTTCATTTATACAATGAATTAAGAGTAAAAAATCAATATAAAAAGATAATGCATTATTTAGGTTTTCTTTTCGAATAGAAATAGGTTTTCTCATGGGCAGGCAGGTGGTCATTGACTCCTATAGCCTGTTATAAGCTTCTTAAAAATGTTTTCATTACATCAACCTATTATTCATTTCAGGAATACAAGCTTTCTGTTTTGCAATGAAATGTGACTAACTTGGTAAAAGTTACTGTATGAGCATTTAAGATAATTAATTACATCTATGCCCGCAATGAATTCAAACATGTTGTACATCAATTATTTAGTTCACGATTTTTCTGAGTGGCTTTTTAAAAGAATTCGTATTATTTATTTGAAATAGGAAATAGCAATTAGACACTATAACAATATGACTAATTTAGTGCAGTGAGAGGAAAAATTTAAAAACTTCTTGATATTTAAATTGATCTATTTCTAAAATTTTTTCATTCTTCCATTCATTGTACTATATCATGTTGCATTTTTTTTGTTTGCATTGCTAAGCAACCATTTGAATTTGACACTTTTCCTTTCTTTGATCACCGATCGAAGGTTACAATGCTGAATTTTTAAACAATATAAAATTATTTTGGAACTTTTTATTTTATATAAAAAGAATTAATTGCTGCTTATATGTGGAATATATCTTCATTTTATTAATTTTATTTCAAAAGGCCAGAAGAGTACCATTGCGAAACAAATATCATAAGCTTAGAAAATAAAACACTATGTTTTTTTTGGCTATTTTCAGCAATATTATCACGGTTATGGATTAAGAAAACGCGACAAGTGTTCACAAGTTCGTTTGAAGTTTTCAACCTAGTAAGTAAGACCTGGACTATCATATCAATAGAAGGAATCAGTTCATTCCAAAATATTGATTAAGTCCTAACATTTTATGGAAATTTTAATTTATCAAATCTTGAATCATATTCAAATGCAGGTACAATTTTATTAATTGAGAGGATCGTTGAAAATCTTTTGGAACTGCAAAATTGTAGGCAGTTTTTTTTTGGCACAAAATAATTTTCGCATTCTGAAATCCCTACATTTTTTTTTATTTGTTTATTTTCTTATTTAAAACTTATTTCTTACATGAAAAAATATGCTCTAAAATATAAACTTTTAATTCAAACTTGAATCTAAACAGCTGACGATTATATAAAAATCTATAGTAAGATTTTTTCTGAATTAATCGCTCATAATTAATCTTAGCCCGCAAAAGTATCTGACACTTAAGTGAACAGTGACATATCATTTATAAGTACTTCTTTGATATCATGTATAAATTACATGTTGTAAAGAACTGTATGCGAAATACCAAATTTTTATTGGTTACAAATTGACTTTAAATAAAGATAATAAGCTTAAAATAAGTTTAAGAAACGCTATTTGCGTTTCCAATTTAAACCTAATTTAGACGTTATTGTCATAAGTTAGTACAATTAATGAAAAGAAATTTTCAAAATATTCCAGAAAAGCAATAACTCAGTACTTCACTGTCAAATAAATTTTACTGTGAAGTTGCTAATGATAAGCTAACTTGATAGGCACATTCTTGATTGCTGTTACAGCGCTGTTCTATGACTGTTTTGTATGTTAAGATTTCTTTGCTCTGCAACATGTTCCAAAATTAAGGCGCTAATTGACTAAGATGAATGTAAAGATTAAAGATAAATACGTAAATACGAAGGAATCCATGTAAGCAATTACTAACTACTGAACAATCATTGCTGAAGGAAGCTTCTTTAACGTCAACTGTATTGCACTTATCACAATAATCTCAAATTGCAATTTGTACATCATCATGATTTTGCTTGGTCGTTAGTCCGGATGAAATTAGGTGAAAATTTTCAACGAAGAGCAAGTAAGATTAGATAAGTGCAGGATTGATAGCCTGGATTAATGTCGAGCTTTCAAATTCTTCTTTAATTTAAGTCCTTTTATTCGAGATTATTTTCCAAAGTAAATTCGAGTTCAGTAGATTTAGCGATGTATTTTTTATTATTATCTTTGAAATGTTGCTTATCATTTCTTTCCAATTAAATATTTTTGCTGTTGTATCTAAATTTCAGTATTTTTTGCAAAAATTTTATTATTTAGTTTGATATTTGTATCGGAACATTTTACTTTTACAAGCAATGTCAAACAAATGAGGTCGAGACTTCGAGATAAGTAGACAAGCAAATATTAGTTAATAATGTGTACAAATGAAATCTAAATGCATATATGAGATAATTTAGACAATATATAGTCTTGGCACATTTCTAAGAATTACTACTTTTAGATTATTAATGAAAGTGAATGGATATTGGTGGGAATGTGGATTTTGTGTGACAATGGAAATGAATACTTTCAGCTTTTCAAATTTTCATTTTCATGAAAAAAACGCGTGAAATATGGTGTTTCTGAATTACGGTTCACTGATTTTGTTTCTTTCTTATTTAAGCTTGGCTTATTTTTGATTGGCTAAAAGTGAACATTAAAGCAAGAAAACGTTCTTCACATTCGACCTTCTGTTTTCACATACTTTTAATTCTAGTGAACTTCTCAAAAATCTTCGAAACATTTTGGTTTGTGAGGAAAAATGCAAGGAAGTGCTAGTACCGATTGAGATTTCTTATCGTAGGAATCGTTATTCAAATCATTATTTACTTAATATTATTTATCTGTTTGTATTTATTTCTACTTCTTACATACCAGCAGTTTCTTCAATGCAATTTACATTCTTACGATCCATTCTCCTATCTAGTCTATTTATTTATTTTTATTTAAGCAAGCAAGGATAGTTAAGGATGCTTCAGCATGAATTGGACTCTTTAACTGCAATGTCTTTTCTGGTCACGAAACATGTATGTGACATTTTTCTAGCAAGATCAAGAGTTACGCACATTATACCAACCCCGGTTTATTAGTTATCAAATTCAGTCTTCTTTTATTCATTAGCTAATCTAAAGCCTTCTTCTTCTAGAAACCTATTTTAAGGAATTAATCTTAGCGTTAGTCTAATTATTTCACTGGTCTAATTCTTTGATTGTTTTTTTATTGGTGAACTTTAGACATTACTTAATTTTTTATTGTTGCTTTATATAACTTTTACATATACTAAATTTTCAACAATGTAATGCAATGTGGCATCGTCAAAAATCAAATCTGATCTTTTAAATGCATTTTTCAACGTTAGGTTTCCTTTGCTCTATTTCATGCAATTTTTCAAAACTATGATCTCATATGTTCTTACATGATTCCTTCTACGCAATATCTCACATAAAATAAGCTATAGTTAAATATAATATCTGAATCTAATACGCACTTGGTTAAATGTTTGGTATAAAATAAGCATTTTTTTAATAGTTGAAATGAAATTACAATAAAATAAAATAATTCTTCACGCATTCAAAATTAAGTATGAATGTGGCCAAAAGCTTATCAAATATTAGGAATGAGTTATATACTATCATCAATTTTTCCATCAGTACTTCAAAAATATCTTTGAATATTATTTAATTCAACTTTTGTGAAATTTTATTTTGCTCTCTCATTTGAAATCCTTACGAACATTTTATCCCATTAGTTATTTCGGCAAATTTGCGAAGAACTGGCTGACGTGAATTTAATACTTAAAAAACTTCTGATATCACTAATAAAGTATTATTATTAACTAATCTATCAAGTCTATTTTGTTAATAAAACTAAAAATTAAAAATTATGAAAAGACTTACTAAATTAAATTAAATCAAAACCAACTCCTGTACGAATTCTAACAAAAGGTAATTTAAGATAATGGCAACAATTAAAAGTTCTCTCTGTTCGATACTTCTCGTTTCTTCATTGATACTGCGATCCAAAAGTGAATATCCATGGACCTTCGACAATGACTTATTCGGAGGTATTTGTTATAACCTTTGCTTTTTCTTATCATCAAAATATGCAATATTAAATAAATGAGCAATTTCAAATTTGATTGTCGAATAAAAAATCTTGATGACGGAATCAGTGCCTATATAATAACAAAATCAATTATTTATAAAAAGTCCAAAGTTCGTTAAAATTAGAAGATTTTTTGACAAATAAAATAATTCGAAAAATGAACAACTCGCAGTACAAATTATTTGTAATTGTGGCTTATTTCGCTTCATTTAGAAGATTTCAAGTATCAAGAAGTCTTATATAAATTTTGATGACATACTCAAACTTAAGAATTCATTCATTTAATTTTTATAGAAATTTAGCATAGAAGAATTATCACTTAAAACAATGCATCAACACTTGCAATTTACTTTTCTCAGTTTTCAAAAAATCATTATCACTACTTCAGCATTTATGCATTATCACTATCCTTTGATATTTTCTATTTTATTCTATGCAAAATGGATATCATTATGACGTCAACTGATAAAGATCTGTCACTTTTTTGTAGTATAAATTGTGATAAATCATTTATTATGCATTGAATCTAACAAATTCATTTTACTTCGTGTTTTAGCTAATGCTTCTCTGAAAATTTGCTGAATTTTATGCTTTAATTGAAAGCCTAGCAGAGTAAGAGGGAAAATACCAAGAGAAAATTTCAGGGACTTTTATCTAACAAGTATGTTTTGATGGCATTTGAATTTTCCGCATCGTAATTCAAAAAGATTGACAGTTTAATTCGATAATAATTGTTAGATAGCTTATTAATTTTTTATTTTTTTCAAAAACTATGCAAGAAATATTATTTGAGAGCAAGAAGAAACATCACTAATTATGTGAGTTATGATTGTTCAAATTATTTGTCATAAAAGTTCAATTAGAATTCACTCACTGTAAGCACAACTCTTATTGCGAATAATTGCAGCACATTTAGCCATATTCATTTCTTAGTCTCATCTTTTGAACAGATCAAGTTTGGCTTCATATAAAAGTATCAGTTGGTGAATGATATAATGGATCTAATGAAACATGAGAAATTAGATTCAGACACGATCTCTTAAGTATTTTACCTGTAACCTCATTCTTTTCCTGATGACATAATTAGAAATGAAATACGAAACCTATGTATCGTACATTACATTTATGCATTAATTGCACCGCAGCTAAGCTCTATTTTTCATTCTCATTGCCATGGTAGTATGGGAGTGACTTAGGAAGATGTAATGCTTAAATGGATAAAAGATATGTTTGTTTTTTCCTTAGAAACTTCAAAATTCTGAGCTCGTATTTACTTCTTGAATGAAAAGATTTTAAAGTTTTTAAAATTTTAATTTTAATGTTTGTCATCTCAGATTGCTATTCTTTTGTTCTCTTTTATCATTCATTAGTCATGAATACTTAGAATGCCACGTTATCAATTCAAATTAAAGGAAGACAAATTATTGACGATTTACTTTGAATATATTTTTTCTTCAATTACAAATGAAAATTGAAAATATACTGATGTCATCTTATCTCTCAATTTATATTCGAATTGAAACAGGTGAAATATTTAATGAATTATTCATTAGACTTAGTGCCATACAATATATAGCAAGCAAATTCTTACTTTTGAACGTTTTTTAATTTATTTCTTCTACTTTTCCTCTCTCATTTGTGCAATTTCCAAATCTTAAAACCGTGTCATTTTTACAGTTATGTTTTTTGAACAATAAATGAGAATAAAATTGAATTCTTAATTTCATTAATGATAAGCTTTTCAAGAAATGTGCAGTACTGTGACTCCTTGAGATAAAACAAAGCAAAAACAGGAATGTTAAAGTTTGTTTCATATTGCAGTGAAGCATCTATTCAAACATAATATTTTAAATTATGAATCTTAACATCATCCCTGATTTATTCACATTTGAATGAATAAAATGTATATGTGTGCAATATAGTATACTAAAACTAATCTGCTGAAACTTAGGCTTGAAGAAGTAGAGTTACTTAATAATTTATAAAAGGAGAATATCATAAAAATGTGTTCTTTTACTTTGATTGAATACTCATGCATATGTTTAATTAATAGTCCATTATGAATAAGAATATTTTGATTATCTTCTGGTCATGTACTTTCCCTCGATGAATGAATTATGCAGAAGTGTTTGCAAGATTTAATGCTCATACTGATTTAAGAAGAAGCTAGCTAAGAACTTTTTATTGATTAATGAGTTGAAAAATGTAAAAGAACAAGCAATTAGTAGTTAGAGCAATTTGCATGTAGCAAGAAAAAACTTAATTGATTTCGGTTGTTCCATTTTCAATTCCTCTCATCAGAGAAAAGAAATGGTAAATTAAATTTATCTTCAAACCATCGAAGAGCATTTATATATGATAGTTTCAAATTCATTTAAGGCCTATTAAGTCTCTAACTTGCTCTTTTCTCACTGCCAAAATTGAACTAGTTTTTGGTTAGTACAATTTTGCAATGTATTAGATTAAAAGATTTCTTAGGTTAGCTCTCGATTAAGCTGAACTGATTTGATGGAATATCCAATTATCTGCATCGGCTTTGTTCAATTAATCTAACAAGTGCTGATTGAATTTCATTTGTTTCTGCCTGTAAGATTAAAGTAGTAGACACTTAATTTTCACTATAATTCCTTTATTAATATTCACTCATATTATCACTGCTGCCAAAATCAATGAAAAAATAGATAGAAGTTTCTATTCCATTTTTATCTTTCAATATCTCAGGAATGCAAAAAAGCTTAAAAGATCAAGAGCTTCGAGCAAGAACAGTTCATGTCAACAATTGTGCATTCTTGAACTTCAAATCATATCCATTGTATTTTAACCTTACCTGGGCATACGGAAACTTTTGAATATTTCTATCGTAAAAACTTAACCAAATGCAAATCTTTTTACTATAGGAATATTTTACTCGTTAATATTTTTTAAAGATAATGTGCTCGATAATGTTTTTTTGACTTATACTTTGATCTCATGATGAAATAAGAAGGAATCTTTGTTGCAATATTAAAAAATAATTATTTTAACTTCAAAAAGTGTTTTTTTTTATTGATAGAAATTAATTTCTCTTTGTAATTTATATTATTAACGGATTTTCTTAATAATTTTATATATCCAATTGTTTTTAGCGCAACATCTTGCCATTTATGAGTGCTTATTTCTCAGCACCTCACTTCTAGAAAATAATTTCAAAATAGGCGTGTTTGAAATATTTCTTCATGGTTTAAGATTCATTTCCGGATAGTTCATTTTGAATATTTTCGTATTATTCAATCAGTGATCATGCCCTTAACTAAAGCCAATATAAATAATATCTCAACTATTATGATCGCTTATTATTCAATCCGAAATACTTTTATTCTATATAAGTAATTTCAATCGTAATAATCAATAATTTAACAAAATTTTCGTACTCATTTCATTATCCGAAAACACGAATTTTTAAGATTTTTTCTGCTTACTATTTCTGGCAGAGAATTCTTTCATTATTTCTCATCAAAAGAAATTATATTTTATTATTTTGAACTGTAAATTTTCTCTTTTCTGTACCGTATTCATGATCTTTTCGATTTAATATGTTTGAATAGATCTCTTAGATTTAATATTCTTGAATAGACCATATGAGAATGCTAGGCTAAACTTCTACAGACATATGGGAAGTTAGTAGTATTAGAAAGAGAAAAAGTAATCAAATGTTGCTTCATGAATGGAATTAATTTGTTCTTATTTTACTTTAAATAATCTTATTGAATTTCATTGAAGTGGATGTAAGATTGAAAAATGAAAAAGTTTCAACTAAAAAGAGTAAATATGCATCACATTCATGTTAAATGCTTTAAAGAAAAATATATTGCGCTTTGTACTGTCATATTTTTTTATTTTTGAAATATGAGACACGGTATTGGCGGGATAATTTTTCAATTAATTATCAGGCTGAAGCTAACAATTTCTCGATATAGCCAAGTGTAAAAGGAAAGTGGGAAAGAATATCAAAATGATTTCTAAAACTTCAACATTCTGTAATTTTCTTCTAAATTAGCTCAATCTAATTTGTCGGCGAAAAGTTTCAAATGTGCAGAGAGATTTAGAAAGAGATTCAAATAACGTTTGGTAGGAAATAGTTGCAGCAACGAATCTTTTTCTTGCAAAACTTTTATTTTCCTAGCTATTTTTATTATTGTTAGTGCAACGTCATTTAAAAAATTACATCATTTCATGTGGAAAATGTGAAAATTTGTGTTTTATTGTCGCTGATTGCATAGTTCTTTCAATTTCATCAAATAATGGGTTTTCATCTCGAAAAGTTTTTTCTTTGAATGCTAATTTTTGATTTCTTGCAAAATTTTCTCTATTCCTGCCGATTTTTCTGACTTATTCTTCCCTTTTTCTCGTAGTTACTTTATGGAAGTCGGAAGTAGAAATTCGATAGGGTAATAAGTGGGAAAAGCACATTGAAAATAGGTATTAACAGAAAATTGACTGACCGGCAATCAATTCTCAATTGTATTGCTCAAAAAACTCTTGGCAGAAAATGGTACAAATATTTAACCAATAAATTTTTAATGAAAAACTGATAAAAAACATATCGGAATGAAAATAAGAAGCAAAAGAAGATACATCGCAGCTGAAAGAAATGTTGAAAGCGCGATCATTGAAATTTCATCATTTCTTTCATTCTATTTATTTATTCTAATATCACATTCTATCTAAATTTATTTTTGGAGAGCAAATATTTTTTGATACACTCATACTATTTATTTGCTAATATCATTTTTAAGGATCAGATGACATTTTTTTTTCTATCATTTGTTTAATATTAGTTGCGAATTTTATGTGATAGATAAGATAAGCATATAGTCCAGTGTCAATATTGAACAAGCTTAAAACTCTAGTTAATAGCTTGAATAAGTTGACTAATGAAAATTAAATGGAAACTCATTAGCATTATTTATTGATGTTGTGAATGTCAATATTTATCAAATGTCTTTCAGATAATAATCATTATCTGAGAGATGTGTGATTCAGTGAAAGGCTGTTAAATGCAGGCGGATTGGCATTGTTGTCACATTGACGTAAAAAGGAAGCAATAAATGGAGAATTCGAGATAATTTCATAAAAATATTCTTTCAAGCTTTCATTATTATTTGCTATCTTCTGCTCTCTTCTCCCGCCTATTCATTATTTCTTATGCTCCTTCTTTGGCACTTCAATCTTTTGACATCATTAGAATTTGAGAATAAAAAAAAATTAATAAAATAAATGGAAGGTTCCAAAGAGCCTTTATTCACCATAATAGCAGTATTCCACTATTTAATGGTATCATTTTAAGAAAAATGGTATCGAAAAAAAAAAGATTGCATGAAGAGAAATAATCGAGATAATGAGGGGCTACAAGCGTAAATTTGTCTTTTTACGTTTTCCTTTCCTCATTTATTTTTTCCAACATAAGAATTAAAAAAAGACACAGTGATAGTTACTACCTAACCATTACTATTATGCAAAGTGCAAATTTTTTTTAAAAATTTGGAGAATTTTTAAAGAGTTCATTTTTGTAAGTTCTACATCACTTTTCTTACCTTCCACTCCCATACTTTTTAAGATGACGTAGAAACAATCAGCTAGCTTTTTAAGCACTAATTTTAAATTAGGAAATTCCAATAATTAATTGCCAATTTATTTAATTAATTTTTATTTGAGTTATACTGCTATTAAATGGCCCAGAATTTCCTCTCATGATAGAGGACATACGAACGTAAGAAGAGTGTTCTCCAAAAACAAAGAATAAATGATAAAATATGATAAGTGGTTCAGAGGGACTCTCTCCCATTTTTCCTTCTTAAACTCTTCTGAGCTCGCTTTTCTAAACTTTCTCGACAGTGAAATTCATATATTAATTTAAATTTAAAGGACTGAATTGAAGTTTATTTATCGCTTCTAAATTCTAATAGATATATCAAGTCTATTTCCAGTATTCTACAATAAAGTGTTGAAAATTTACGGATAAGCTATTTTGAGAATTCGATTGAATTTAAAATTCAAATTTCAGCACGGAAAAGGAAAGGTATGATTCCATGGTTGATGACTGCCTGTTTCTACCCTTGCATTATAGGTCCCGATTTTTGGGGCCTTGTCAATAGGCATTGGCGAATGTGTACGACGGGACAACTACAATCACCGATCAATGTCGATCCATCGGTGCTACTATATGATCCTGGTCTACTAGCTCTTAATATTAACAAACATCAGGTACATTTATTCAACAGCTTAATAGATCAAATATACGAATGAATTATGATCATCCATATTAATGATATTTCTTTAAGATAATTTCTTTTACATTGTTGATATTGAATAATCATAATTTGATCATTCACTGTCACTAATTTCATTAGAAAAATTATTGGTGTGATCGTTAAGAGTATTTTTATTGAGATAATTTTTAGCCATTACTAACTTTAGTATTTAATACAAATCAAGGTACAAGCAACAATGGAAAATATGGGACAACTACCATTGGTAACTATTAATGATTCATTAACTGAACAAGAAAATATCAATATCAGTGGCGGTCCGGCATATCCTTATAGGTAAGTTGATAGAGTTTCCATTAAATTATTTGAAATTTCTGAAAGAAATATCACAACTTCTATATATATAGAAGTTATAATGTTAGCATACATTTAATCTAAAAAACAGTATAACATGATGATGTATTTCATTATAAAAACAGGTATCGATTGCACCATGTTGTAGTGCATTTTGGATCAGTAGCTAATGATGAACGAGGATCGGAGCATACAATTGATCTAGTTCGGTTTCCAGCTGAGGTTACTTCTTCCACTCAATTTTCTTCTTAATTTATAAGGTTAAAGTTGCAGAGATCTGTTAACATCTCTGCAAATATTTTCAGTATACAAAATGAGAAAAAGTTATAGTATAGCATAAGGAATTGTTTTTATTATTTGCATGTTCAATAGTTAAATTAGTCTTTCCGGACTTTTAGGTACAACTATTGGCATACAATACTGATTTATATGCCAATTTCACGGAAGCAATGTCACAATCACGTGGTCTTTTGGCCGTTTCAATAATTGTTGATGTAAGTCTTAACTTTTTAGTAATTTTGCGCATCGTTTTTTCCAGTCATGGCGTATTTCAATTTTATGGTTCTTTGGTTAATTAAGAAAATTTAAATAACTTTCCCGCAACATTATTTAAGAATTCTCAGAACAGTGAAAATTCGGTAATCTTAAGTAGAATATACATTTGAGGAACATTATAAGGATTATGAACTCCGCAGGAGCTCTCTAAAAGAAGCACATGCAGAGATGAAGAGAAATTATTTTAGCTGGGTACAGTATCAAACACTGAACTACGAAAATTAACTGTTGCATCACAGAGTATTACTTATAAAGGTTTTCATTTCATTATTCTTATAAATAAATTTATTCAAGAACTCTCATAATAAACTATAAATATTGTTTGATAATACACTATAACAGAATTGACTAATTTAAAAAGTTAATACTGTAGCGGAATGACGGTAAGGCAAATTTTTTCCAGGCACAAAAACAATACTCAAACGATTCAATGCTTATGGACTTCTTCCACGAACTCGAGATTACATAACATATGACGGATCATTGACATTTCCAGGTTGCTTTGAAACAGTTACATGGGTCATCATGAACAATCCCATTTATATAACCAAAGAAGATGTATGACCGTTTTCTATGATTTTTTATATTTCAGAAATTTGACTTAATCTTGCTTTTCCTTATTTTTTTTACGGGGCGAATAATATTAAGGAACACTGAAAGTGAAAAGAAATTGAAATAGAAAGTAAATAAATTTAATTCAATGAGTCACGGAGTTTCTAAAACAAAATTTTGAAGTCATAATCTAATTACTTCAATTACTTCCAGTTACAAATTTGGAATGATTTACAACAAACTGAAAGCAAACAGCCTAGTCCAGTTTCAATGTCACCTAATTATCGACCGTTAAAGCCTCTCAATGGACGTCTTTTACGCACAAATATTAATATCAAATATAAGGTCAAATTCTTTTAGAAATATATTCTAAAATACCTGAAATTTGAATCAAAACAAATGAATTGGAACTGAGATTACAAAAAAAATTTTTTAGTTACAAATTAAAGAATTTTGTTTTTAAGTAAAATGAATTTTGTTTTTAAGTAAAATGCAAGAATTTTGTTTTTCTATGGAACCATTTTAGATTTCAAATAGAAATTAAGTTTATTGTAAATCCCACCAAATGTTCAGTGGAGTTGATATAACAGTATTGAAACATTTTCAGGCCAAATCACCGCAATCATGTCAGAGCAACTTATATGTCGACATGGGTTATAAAGCAAATCCCAGACGTTCTTCTCTCATGTTTCATCAGCATTTATGAAACAGAATTTAGATGATGATAGTTTAGAAGTTTTTTAATAATAATCCTTCTTGCCGCTTGACTTTCATAATGATTGATCAGGCTTGATCAGAATTGATCAGACTATAAATTAGTTACACAAATTGTTATTATAATTCTGGTTCAATAAAGTTGAGATGCCTCTGTGAAATAACCAATGGCGAGAAAATGCTTAAGAAAATACATTCTAGGAGATTAAAGATGCGAACTTGCAACTAAGATATGTTTTTTTTTTTTTTTTTCAAGTGTTTTTAACTTTCTAGCAAACTAAATAGTAATAAGTTAATTTTGTGAACGTGAAAATTTGAAAAACTGTCAGGAGTACTCCAGGAATCTACCAAATTGCTTGAATTTTCCGCGATGGTTTTAATTTACTTTGATTTTCAAATTACTGTCTCATCTGCTTTGGACTGAAAAAAGATTAATAACATGGGCTTCATTTTTCAGATCACCGAAGATTTTGTCAACTCCTGAAAGTTACTGATAATCGCTTGGAGTTGTGTGCCTTTCTATGCAATTCTTTTCATTGTAAAAATGGAACATTGTGATATATATGCGATAATGTTATGATTTTAAAAAAATTTCATTAGTGATTTATGATTAAGCTAAATTTAGTCTTGATAATGTAAATGCATAAACAAAATTCAAAATAAAAGTTCAGCGCTCGAATAAAGCAAAGTTTCGCCGCATTCATAAATTGTTAAGCCGTCATTAAAATTTTTATTTCAACTAACTAGTACATGTTAGACATAATTGCTTTAATATTTTAAAATAAAGAAAAAATATTGAATAAGAAGGTTATATTAAGAAGTTTTTCAATAGTAGAATTAAGAAGTTTTCCAATAGTAGAATTATCTCGTGGAAGATTATTTTTGGCATTTGTAATTTTGATATGAGAGATTTTATGCTCATTCATTGATATTGGTAAGTTCTCTGAAAAAGATCTAAACAGCTTTTAAGGTTCATTTTAATTTCGCGCATTTTTTGGGGCACATTTGGATTGAACTTATCCATGAGATAGATAATATAACTCACTTCTGAGCCATATTTTTGCTCAGTGCTTCGACAGCGTCAGTAAACGATGACAGGTCATCTTTAAAGCGATTTAGTCCATCTTTCAGATCTTGCATTTCTTTTATAACTTCCACCGATTCTGTATGTGGTTCGTAGGTAACCATAAATGAACGTTTAAAATTTCGCGCGAACATTCTAAAATTTAGTCGTTCATAACGGATAAATCATTGCAGTTTGATTTATTTCATTTCTGTTTCAGTTTTCTACAATTCGAAATATTTTGTTTTGACTATAATAAATTAAGCATCTCATAAATTTTGTTTAGGAAAATTTACATGATATGAAATCATAAATGCATAAACTACAAGGCAATAGATTTCACACTTATTAAATATTAAATTTTTTTTTTCTCAATTAAAAAAAAATTGTATCATTTTCAAGAGAAATAAGGGCGGCAACAAATAAACGTGCGAACAAAATCAAATTGATTGAAGAATTTCAATGAAAGCTATAATTTCATTAATAGTAGAAGATTCGATACTTTAGTTTAGTCATTGCATCGAAGATCGAATCAACAACGAAATAAACTGGCTGATATTCGAAATCTTCATATTTTTGCATTGCTACGCTTTGTGGGTCGAAGGGTTGATGTTCTGGTTTATTCGAACAGGCATGCTGAAATTATTTCCTCATTCATTCAGTTATCATGTTTTTCTTTCTGGCATCTGTTATTTGTATTTATCATTATATTTATTATATTACAGTCAATTATTACATTATTACGACGTTATCATCATTTATTACTATATTACATTATTATGATGTTATCATCAATTATTGTCATCTTTTTATTATCAACTGTCATTATTATACTATTAATAATGCTTATTATCACACTGCCATTTTCTTATTATTATCATAATTAATTACTATCGCAAAAAGATGTGGTTTTTGATAATTTAAACAGTAATTCTAGTATGGGATTTCATGTCACTTCTAGAAACATCAAATGATGAGATCAGATCTGCCTATCTCTCAAAAGATTAACTTTTAAATAAGTCTATTTATTTCTATGATTATTCTGTTAAAATATAGTAGCTTTAAAAACTTTTAATTAGAAAATTTCAAACTTAACTTTAAAATATTTTGACATGAAAAGTAAGTTAGCTTAGCTAGTTTAAACAGTAGAAGATGTACCATAAGTTCACCATATGATGAAAGCAATCCAGCACCGATAGCTTTCAGCTGACCATTTTGGCGACACAAACCGAATTCAATTGTGAACCAGTAAACCTAATGAATTACTTTATTATATTTAATGTACTATTATAACAATAATTGCAGCTATTATTGAGCTAAATGTCGTAATAAATGAATCTATGCATGCAAATCGGATATGCGGCAGGATAAGAACATCACATACGCTTCAAAGAAGTCAACAGAAGTTTAAATTTATACCGTAGAAAGTTGTTCGATTTGTTCATCACTTGCACCCAACGACAGAAGTCCAATTTGCTGAGAAAACTGGGCAATGAGTGGATCGGCAAACATCGGACAATGTCCGATAAATTCATGAATTAAGTCAGGTTCAGGAGAATGATGAGGTGAACCATGATGTCGAATATATGTGGTAGTCTGAATAAAGAAAAGAAATAATAATCATTTGAAGAACTTTTTTAATACATTCCAGAAATTAAGCTTTGGAAACAGTATGTTTCTTTGCTAAAAAAAAAACAGACTAACTTGAAAAACGCGATATGCTAAACTAGCCAAAAAATCGCGTGGTGAAAGCAATCCAGCACACGGTCGAAGTTTAAATCCGGTTTTGCCTGAAAAGCAAGCTGTCAACATTCATTTCCGAACCTTGCAACACTATTCATAATTAAATTTCCTCTTTAAATTGAGATCAAGTAAAAAATCGCATTTGACTCATAAATTGACTTAATTTACTAGTAAGATAGAAGAATTTAAGGTCGAATTTCTGAAAACTTTGAAATTTGTTAACTTTTTATAAAGATTACACGATGAAACTAGCACACCTATTTATGAAGGATTAAGTAATAAAGGGCGAAGCTTAGATGTTATAAACTCTTTGACGATTTTGTGTCTAAGATTTTCTGAGAAAATGGAAGTGTTAAGTGCTGTTTGAAGTGCAGTTATTAAACTTTAAAGCAATTAATAACTCTATGACATTAAAATTGGAGTTTTTGGAAATTTTGTAGATTTTACGTTGTAGATATTTATTAATGGACGCCAATTTTGGTATTCGGGTAGGCTCTAGAAGGCCTTCCGATTCCATCTGCTTAAAATTCTGCTGATACTCGACACATGCATGACAAATATGCAATGATTTCAACTTATTAAAAACAACTTCCCAAGTTCTGTGCTCTTCTGGATTATATTCAATTTCTGGCAATTTTTCGCCACTGAAATGAAAATTTGCTTGAAAACTGTCATTGACGAATAATTGAAAAATATGGAGGCACATTTTAAGCTTCTATCTTCGAAGAAATCGTTGTTTTAACAGGTAGATAAAGTTTAAAAATACTTAACGTCTAATTAAAAGAGAAGAAAATATTTGAGGATTAAGCTAATCAAAAGGATGTACCAGTAAACTTACTAATTATAAGCTTTGGCGATGTTGTTTAATTGCTCTCTTCGCTGGATATATTCTTTATCACCATGTCCCTAAAGGAATGATTGCAAAAAAATGACAACAACTACCAGAATATTCTTTCTATCTTGAGCAGTTTGCTCTGGTAATAACCGGGAGTAAGAATTATGAAATGAGTGGTTGTGTCGGTCGAGAAATCATTACGTATCGTTAAAATATTGTCAGTGGTTTTTTTTGTCGCAATGAAAAAGTTGATATGTTTGGAATTATGATACCGGATGTCGTGGATCAGACGTTGGTTCATATTTTATTACACAATGATGACATTTGTCCAAGTCGGAAATATGTTTGGGAAACCACGGAACTGAAAAAATCATTCTCTATTTCCAATAAAAGTTTGACTGATCTTTTGTTTTTCAAAAAAGGCTAAATGAATAAACTGATATGAACTTCTTGAACTGTTTTATCTAAACATCTAAAATAGAATATTTCAATTTCCTATCAACAATCTATTGGCCGCTTAAATGTTAAATCATGAACATCAAGCTAACAACACTTTTTTTACAAATTCTTCTGAAAAGATACTTTTTTCTAGCAATCCATCTATGTTATTATAAATATTCAAACGTTTGATGTGATATCGATTTGCCAAAGATTTTGCCGCGTTCAAGAATGCATCTTTCGTGCATTCACAATTAGTAAGAATTTCGAACTTTACTGAAAACAGCTATTTAATTATCGATTACTTCAAATAAAACTTAGCTTTAAATAAAAACACAAGTACTTTTTCGAAAATCCTCATTTCAAATGAAAAGAAAAATCAAAATTTTACAAAAGTCAGCAAGTTATTTAAATACTGCATTAATAAATGTTCAAAGATTTTTATTTGCAACTGATAATTTTAGTGGCAATTTCCTAATAATAGAAAAAAAGTCTGATAAATTTTTAATTAGATAAAAAAATTGACAAAACAAGAATCTATCACACAATTTTAACCTTACTACTTAGTTTTGACAATATTTATTTTTCATCGTGTATTTAGCAATCTATTTTTTTTTTTTTTTTTTGACAACCTTTCAAATTATTTTTTGCATCGGCCACTATGTACGCTCCATTTTTTTCTAATTCCGGATGTATTTCCAAATGTTTGAGACGTACACCATTTATTTCATACTCCATCAAAATTGTCGACAAAAACTGAGTGCTGTCCTCTGTTGATAAATAAACAATAAAGTCTTTGATTATTAAACAATGGCTTATGGTTTTTATGGTATCAACAACAATTTTTCAAGCATTTCAAGAGTTAAAATTCCATTTACTGGCCATTTTCTGCATACTAATTGAGTAATAATTAATTTCAGGAAATATTCTTCACGAAAGTAATTAGGAAACAGATACCTTCGGCAGTCATTAGAACAGCAATTTTCAACGGTACATCGGCGCCAGATGACCAAATTAGCTGGATGCCTTCATCGTTCAATTCTTTTAGAATCTGAACGAATACAACAAACTCTGCGTAAAAGTGTCGCAGAGAGCGAAAAGTACGCGCAAATAAGTGATGGCTTAATTCATCAAGCTGTCTTTATTTTAATCCTAAAGATAGTTGTAAAAATTTTTAGCTTCATTTTAATTAAGCCGAGATCAATCCAGCACATCTTCTTCGAAAAACCTTTTTCTTCTGCTTCTCTTGGGGAACGAAGATTTGAAAAATCTTATCATTAGATAAAAGTAAGCAATGTAAATTGTCAAGAAACTGTGCGAGAAAGAAGTTTTAGAATAATTGGTCTCTTTTTTCCAAATTTTTTTTTTTAAAGTACTGAATACTTTATATTCACAATGCTTTATAATTATATTTGACTTTTCAAAAATAAAGAAAAATGAAGAAATGAAAATTGTCATAAGCTTATCTCTTGTAATAATTAACCAGGTTTGCATATCTTATTGTAATGTGGGAATTTATTGCACCCAAAAAATATTTTTCAGAAACACTGCAAACAAATCAAGAAGAATATGTCTTGTGGCACTTCTTTCATAATCGATGGCGTGATCAGCCAACTAGAGCAGTTTTGATTAAGATAGTTTCGAGAAGTGCTTTCAGTGCTCAACTTAATTTTTTTTAGTCATTCTACCAGAAAGTGTACGCTCAATTTGATCGAACAATGAAAATAATGAAAATATTATGATACTAAATTTTTGTCATTTCAACTATTCTTCTACCTTACCTGAGCATATTCTGGTGATTCCGCTATTTCCTTTCGATGTTTTTCAATTGCTTGTTGTTTTATTGCAGCGTTCTGTAAGCGATCGACGCTAGCCCGATTAACCAAATTGTCTCGTCCGCCATATTTTGACATATCCTTTAATAATTTTCGAATCTGATCTATCAATTTCAAATGTTGTAGTAAAGAATTCATGTAACTTAGAAAAAAATGTGATATGTTGACGGATAACAAAAACAATTCTGGCGATTGATGTTATTATAATCAGTTTATGTTAAGACAAGAATTTTAGTAAAAAATTTCTAAAATTGTTGGAGGCAGAAAAGCGTTGAATATTAAGGTAATAATAAATTTTTGGTGTTTTTATATTATTTTTTCGTCGGGAAGTAATTACAGCACTGAAATTACGTCTCTTTTTCGTCTAAATATTTCCGCAATTTACATCGTATTACAAGTTTGCGTTTAGTTTTAATTTACATCCATCTTATTTTACTGGATTTATTTCTTTCATTAAAAAAGGTAGAAAAAGCCTTATGTCAAGTCGTTTAATTTTTTTATTGTCGGAATAGACAGAATCACAAAAATAATCAAAAAAGAAATTGAAAATTTTCAAAATGATTTCTGGCAGAGCAGTAAGAAAAAAGCCAATAGCTAGATCATGTCGATTGTAAACTTAAGATATGTGACAAATGCCAAGAATGTTGTTCTTGAGCAAATAAAATTTTGTTTTTTATTTTACTGGTCATATTTCAGCATGATAAATTTTGAATTTATGAAATCAGTGGTGAATTGAAAACTAAAATCTGATTGCAAACAAACTTCACTTCGGAGAGTTAAATTTAATTTCAAGAACTTTTTGATCAGATTATATTATTGCAGCCAAGCTTTGAGTTCATTTTCTCCTTTGCACCGTATTTTTTCAGTTTGTCTTACAGAGATGCCGAATAATTTATTTCAATAAATATTTAGAATGTCTATTTGATGGTAATAAAAATTGGAAATAATCTGCATCCACAAAAAATGTTTGGCGATGAATTCTCTCTGTGAACACTTTGAGTTGTTGGATCTTTTTCTTTTTATTTCTTTATGCTTTTTTAAATCGGCCTGCTTTTTTACTGTTCAAGAATTTAATCACCTTGTCAAAAGCAAATTGAAGGAAGCAGAATTTTTTTGCGTCTAAAATATTTTACTGAGTGCAATCATCACAGAATTCTCTCGAATCTTTTTCTGCTCATTTCATTTTGCCGGAGAAAAATTATTATTACTTAATAATAATTCAGTACCATTAAATCATTATTTATCAGTAAGTTTGACGTATTTGACGTCTAAAATGAAAGCTTAAGCGTACAAATTACTATTTTTTTACTTTTTAACGACAATTATTTATTTTAGAAAATGAATATTCCAAGGCCCACATGTATTTTAAAAGTTAAGGAAGCTGTAAAATTTTCTAATATTTTGCGTTCATAGCTTTCTACCAATTTTTATTTTACTTGAAGAAAAAATGTAAATTACATATTGTATGCTGAACCTGAACGATACGAAAAGAAATGGATCCGAATAATACTTCTGTTAGAGGAATGCGTTGTATTCAAAAAACTGAAAACGCTAAATAATTAATAGTTTATGATTTTCAGGATAAGTTATGGAAATAATTTGAAATTTTTTAGAACAAAGAAGATTGATAGGAACAACGCTAATCGGAGAGCATAAGAAGAAGTGATAATTTTAATTGTGGCATTTGAAAGATGAAATTTGTTTTGTGTTGCATTTATCAATTTTATATTTACTGCTCATCCAATTTTATTGTTTAAAGAAAGCACAACTAATAAAATTATAAATGTCATTAAATTTACATATGGAATCTGATTACTACGTAATGATTACAGACAACAACAACTCTTATCACATCAATTCAACACAAAAAATTTCATTTCAAATGTACTAAAAGGTAAAATAAAAAATCATATTTCATTTCCATCTTTTGACTTTTCCGTGATAAGTTTTATGCAGCAAAAGCTTCCATTTTAGGACTCATTAAGAATTCATTTATTTCTTCTATGGACAATTAAATTTAATACCTCAACAAACAATCACTCATAAAATAGAACATGGAATATGCCGTGATGTAAACCAATACATTACCATAATTGCTTAAGAGAGAGAGAAAGGCCTTAATTGTAGAGGCATTAAAAATTGATTTTTTTCTCTCCCTTTTTCTTTTTCTCTTTTCTTAGGTAGTTTTTTGCTAAAGATATAATGATATCATTGTTGCTTATCAACTACTTTCTTATCAGCAATGAACGCAGAGTTTTTGTTCATTTAATGATTGATATAAGAAAAGTGACAGCATGGATAGATCTGACAATCACAACAAAATATGGATGCAATTGTAACAATGATAATGAATGACCATACTTTTGATCTGATATTTACATCATCAACTACATCGATTGGATTATAGATTTCAGAAACTTAAAATTTAATCTCTGTTTAGGTTCGTAGCTATTTTGAAAGAAACGAAGCGTAAAAAAATTGCAAATGACGTTTGAGATGAAACACAAATCATAAGTAATAATTCTATCATATTGATGAAAATCAATGTTCATTTAGCAAAATAGAAATGAACTAAAAAAATTAGCAGTTGTTATTTTAATCATTTAAAAGTGAACAAATTCAAAAAACAAATTCTGAATTTGTTGCCTTTTGCTTTACATTAACTGATATTGAATCATCAAGTGGTTTTTGCGAAATTTCTTCTCTTAAGCAACTAAAAATCAATTTTTTATTGTAAAGCTGACAGTGAAAGTCCGCAATGAAGTCTTAAGAAAATTTAATCATTTCTATATAATTAACTATAAAAATTTGGTAGACATAAATTTTGCTTTCATTGTGTACGACTTAATTTGCCTTCATTTCCATCCATTTATCATTCATTTTTGAATTCTTGCTGCTCATGAAATGTGTTCTGTTCCTTTCAAACAATCATTTCTATATAATTAACTATAAAAATTAAGCAAAATAGAAATGAACTAAAAAATTAGCAGTTGTTATTTTAATCAAAACAATGTAATTGCGCTTGGGACAATTAACTTCGTATTTTTGATGAGATCATCCAAAACATTGGTTTTCCCAAATTTCAACTTTTTTAATTTAAATACATATTCCTTCAAGCAATCCTTTATATTTTATACTTCTCTGTTTATCGAAAAAAAAAAAACGCTCTTTTTTCAATCTTTGATTACTGATTATTCCATTTCTGCTTCATCATGCTTCAATTTTTGTAGAAAGACGTTTTTTCTATCATTAAATCTCGTCTATTCACTTCATCACAACAATATAATCAATGGCAGTCTTTAATGATACAAAAATTTGTTTTACAAAAAATTTGAAAAAAACAATTTTTTTTAAATTATCCAACCGAAGGTCAGCATTCGCTGTTTTTTCATTTCCTTTCATTCAACGAATTTTTGAGCAAGTGATATGAGAAAAGAAAGTTTAATGCGTTTTTAGTAATGTGACTGAAATAAAAACGAGATGTGGAATACAAGTAGGATTAAAGATTGCAGTTTCCGTCCTTCACCATTTCCTTCAGCATACGTAGTTATTGTTTCTACAAGAAAATATCATTGGTGCTTATTATTGAAAAATTTCACAAGAAAGTCATACTTGATAAGATTTAATTAGGCAATAGCATTGATTATACTTATGTTTATAGGCATCCAAATCCAGTCAATCATTTCAATACAGTGGCAATAAATGCCGCTAGCTTTAATGAATGACGAGGTCTTTTTTTAACATTGAAAAGTGCTAAAAAAATGTATTATTTTTAAATTTTTCACATATTAATTTTTGATGCTTTGTTAATGAATATCAAGAAACATTTACTTATCCCTCCTCCTATAAGTACTACCAACTTATCAGTACCTCCCTTCTACCACTACTAGAACCGAAACATTATAAGATTGTGCTGCCATCAACTAAACTTAATATTTTTGAGTTACAAAATATTGTTAATATGTTTTTATATTTTATTTACTGAGACAAAAAATGTAAATATCTGATTGCGCGAAGATTTAAGATTTATTTAGATTGGTATTTAGTATCTTTAGTATTAATTTATATTGATCTTAAATTAAACTTATATCCAAACTTATAATTTGAAGAGAAAACTCGAAAGAGAAGATAAAAAAGAAAGCAATTTACAACTTTCACTTACGACGCTTTAAAATGCGACATTTCTAACTTTAGCATATTCAATATAGATGTCAGAATTGTTTGACTATTCCCGAAAATTACTCGAATTTTTGTATGTTCAACTTGCAAACAAGTTAAATTTCACTCAGTTTTTGAATTGAAATTCTATTAAAAAATCTTTTTGTCCTTCTTCGAAGTTTTAAATTAGAAAAAGACACTGTCTTAAAACTAATGAAACAAAGTAATGAATAAAAACGTTTTATTTTTTGTTTGGATATGAAACTAGCACGTACAATACTTAAGTTCATTTGAAGCCTATAGCAGCCTACTTGTGTTTTCCGAGGAAAATAAACAACGTTCTAAGTGATATTTATTGTTTATTGTTTTTGTGTATTTCTTAATCCAAGGATTAAGCAGAAGAGATAAAAGGGGTGATCTTTTGTTTGAAATTGTTTTCTCCAAACAAAACATTGCAGCAGCGCCATCTGTTTAGTATTATTGTTCCCGCTGTTGTGGAATGATGCAAAATTCAAAGAATTAATTTACTGAGTTTTCCGTAGTGCAGAATATTTTGATGATAAAGTTACTATCGAATTATTTTTAAGAATCGAATCTAAAATAAAAAAAAAAAGATATCAGTGGAAAAATTGGAATTTTATGAGTTAAAATAATTCTCTTTCGTTTTTCATTTTCTAAAACTTTCAAATATTTATTGATCAAAGCATCTGTCATTTACTGCTATTCTCTATTTGCTCCTTTCAACTGGTTGGAAAAACCCAGGAAATACTGGAAGCTGAGCGTGTCAGACTTAATCAAATCGAATTTATTTCATTTATATTGCTTAAGCAGTAAATAAAATGGCGCATATAAGTAAAAGTTTTCTTTTGCTTTCTGTTATTTGGTTCGATGCCTGAATACGAGTGCAATAGTGCCCTTGAAATTGATATTAAAGGTATCAAACTTCCTCGTGGCTTAAAACTTTTTCGAGAATGAAATAAAGAAATACACATATATAATATATACACATAGAACCAAATGCATGTCTCTATGCATACACACCCATTTATTTGCATTATATAGCAAAAGGCATGGCAAACTTTTTGGTTGCTTACTTCAGTAATATTGACCTAAGAACTATGTATTATGAGTGCCCAAGAAGTCGATTCTATTTCAGAGTAATTCCGTTTTCGGAGCCTATAAATGCTCTGTGCTCGTCATCTTCTTTCCCTCTTTCATCTCATACAATTATGAATTGAAATTTTCACAACAAAACTCTAAAAAATACTTAAAATTTTGTTTTGGCTGTTATAGTTGCGCTAACAACAAAGTATCATAAATTCTTTCACATGCCATCCTTCAATGAATACTTACAATTTAATCAATTAGTTTTTCATTCCATTGAAATTGAAGCATTTTACTAACAATGCAAAAAAAATAAATGTGCAAGAGTTCAGCAACTGAGACTGTAGCTTAAATCACATATAGCATTAAAAGAGAAAAGATGCAATTATAAATTTTCAATTCCGCATTGCTTAACGATCAATTGGTGCAGAAGTTCTACAGCATACATTTTGCATGGAGAAAATCTTACCTGCATGAAAAAATTTTAATAAAGTTATTACATGGAGAAACTCTGATCTAAAAAACAATTGAAAATTATCCGAAAATGTCAGTTTAAGGAGTAAATTTGAATTTTTGAACAATTTTTTACTTTTAACATTAAAATTATGACTAAAAAAATGTGCACAATTTAAGTTTTTAAATCCTTGTCCGACTTTTTGGATCATTCGGCACATTTAGCAATAGCAGCTCTAATCGCAGTCGGAAGTGAATTATTGCCACTCTGATCAACAAAAAAATGGAGCTTAAAGTTGGTAAAATAAATTTTCAGCTATTTGACTGCTAAGTTAAACATACTCATTAAGTGCTATTATCGTTTTTCATTGCTGAAATATCAGATAATTACAGTGGTCCATAACTTATTAGACTAAATTTCGAAGGTTAGCCGTATTTTTAATTTTATTACACACATAAAATCTGTCGTCAGTATTCTCTCTGATTGAATCAATGCAATACGGAAGTGTAACATTATGGATGGATAAAAATCTGGGAGAAAATTAATGTAAAAACACTGCGAAAAGTATACTTTTTAATTTTAAAACTTATCATCAGTAATCTCCTTTTTCCTCGAATTCTATGTATCACGTGTGGGACAAACAGTTCAGTTTGGGACATTTTCATTCTTTCCTTTGTAGAAAATTTTCATATATTTCAATTCAATCTCTCTCGAGAATTTGCAAAAAAATTGTTCGTCCATTTTTTGTTTTTTCAGTTTTCATTAATTTAAACTGATGAAAATCCATCCATTGATCCAATACTTTTTATTTTCATCTCTTCATGGTCGATCTCGAAATTAAAGATGATATCATTTGATATCGTTACTGCATTTCTCTTTTTCTTCAATTTTTCTTTCTCTCTTCCCTTACTTTGAAGTTTTATTTTAATAACAAAACAAGCAAAAAAAAAGGCTCTTCACTTTAAACAAGCTCAATTTCATTAAGTAGTCACATCTCGAAATGCTTTTTGAATTTTTGAAACTTTTAAATTTTGAAGTATGATACCTCTCTCTCAAAGATATCACTTATCATTTCTCAGATTGGATGTTTTTATTGTTGCAATCTGCAATGTTTTTTATCACCTCCAGAACGACTGCATTTCAATACGGTTGCTATAAATGAAGAAGCACATTTTGTCAACTAAAGCATCTTATTTTCAATTCAATAATTATTTAAATTTATAAATTTTTCAGCAAAATTGCGAATTATGAAAATAAGCCTTGAGTCTTGTTAATGTTCTTTACTTTATAATAAATTATCAGCGAGTCGTTTATTATGCATTGCTTGTAATAGATAAGTAAGAATAACAAAACTATAGTTTGTGGTCAAGCTTGGCATTAAAAACGAAATAATGAATACTGGAAAAAGAAGCTGAGCTACCCATTGGGCAAATAAAGATAACCAATAATGATAGGAGCTAAATCCTGAATGATGTAAAGTTGACTTTGGATAGATAACTGACGGAATGAAAAATTCTTTGAGGCTTTCATGCGATGGTCTAGATTAAGCAAGACGGAATGGTAGTGAAATAATTTGACTGGCAATACGTTTTTTCTTTTTTTTTTCAAAGACAATCAGCGATAGATGAAATAAGCTGTTCAAAATAACCATTTTAAAATGCATTCAGTTTTTCCCTTCACAATAAGAAAATTTCTTAATTTTCGTGGATTTCATTCAAATTTTTTTTCTAAATATTTTGAACTGGATAAAAGTCCAAGGTAATAATTTATGTAAAATTATAGAGGAATTTATATAAAATTTATATAAAAAAATTGTAGAAATTTATGTGAAGTTTGAAAATTCCTAAAAAATATTGGAATGCACACTCTGTGCAACATCTATCTGAATTCTCAAATGACTATCAACCTGTAATAATTGTGTATCATTTAATGAATATAAAATTTAGAAGGTTGAAACAACAACAATGGTCACTTAAGGATTTATATACACTAGTAGCTTAGCTATGCACGAAGTTCCTATGCTTCTATGAACTTAATTATGTGTTACACATCTGTTATTTGATAATATCTGAAATCATAATTATTAAGATATAATATCGTTCTTTACCAACAATAGAGAGGAAAATTTTCTTCTGCAAAATTTTATATTTGCTTCGATCAACTTTTCTACTTTTGTCTTTGGCAGTACATCAAGTGTTTTTACATCATCAAGATAATTAGCAACTTCTTTCTTATGCAAGTGGCAAGATTTTGTTTTAATTCTATTTTTTTGTTTTTCTTCAAGTTACTGTATAGAAGAAGTAGAGATCAATTTGATTACCAAGTATCTGAAATGTTTGGTACCGGCTTGATTCTAAAGATCACAAAATTCTGATTTCGGATGATAATGTTGTTTGTTCTGATTCATCTTTCCATCTTTTTTGATAATACATAATTTAATTGTCGGTTGTTTTAACATAGCAACAATTTATCTGGCTAATAAATGATCAATGATTTTGTAATAATGATCACTCAAACAACACTTTCTATTGACTGATAATTTTCAGTGTGCTCATTTACAATAAATACAATACCATTAATATTCTGCTTTTTAAATAAGCAGTATATTCCTTTCTAAATTTTGATTAACTAATTTATTCTTTTATTATTCTTTTAGGTATCCATGAAATCAGTCGTCTTAAAGCTCAGTTAATAACAATAACGCCATAGATTTCCCATCTGTTTTAATTATTTTGATTAGTACATCTTTGCATAATTAGATAAATTTTCTACTTCCCACAAGTTTGCAAATAAATTATCGAGTTTTATTACTGAAGATCAAAATTTCTATCCAGTTCGCTCAAGTTAAGAATGTTCACATATTCCTTGTACAGTAGCTTGACCATATTGAACTAGAAATCGTACGCTTCTCTTCATATCACAATTAATTTGCTTTTCACTTTTCATAGATTCGGATCATTATTCCCTACTTATCTCAATTTATTCCTTCGCTTTCTTCACTATTACTTAAAGTAATCATTTCAGTTACTCTTTATCTGTTCTTTACATATTTTAAATTTGAATTAGCAACAAATTTGAATTAGCACAATTGTTTAAACACTCCACTTGACCACTTCTTAGTTTCTTTAGTCCATTTGTCACGTGATCAGCACAACACATTTTATTTTGAATTTTTTTTTTTCAATTAATTTTAATCCTTGATAGGTGTTGTAACCTTTGTATAGTTTATTTTAAAATTTTCTCATAAATTTTGTCAAGTCCTATTATACATCAGAATAAATTGTGTTCACACATAAGCATTTTACTAATGTTTATGCTAAATTTCTTAAACTTCATGTGCTATGGAATATTTCATGATCATCGTTCCATAATTTCAATTATTGACTTTGATTAGATTCAATACAGTTGATTTTGGTTTTGTTTGCTATCTCCTTAAAACTTTTAAGCAATTAAGATTTTCCTTTCGCTTACAGCATTAATTTTAGTCTTCTAGTCAACGCTTCATGGTCTATTTTCTTATCTACACACACATCTAGTCAACGCTTCATGGTCTATTTTCTTCCTTGTAAACCTACTTAANCTGGAAACAAAGTTGGTTTTTCCTCTACATGCATTCAATACTTTTGTCTAATCTCTCAATACAAACAATCAATTTTTGACATGTGGAACTTTCTATTGTCCATGTGGAACTTTCTATTGTCTTTTCGAAGCTCTTAATTTCAATTAGTATGACAAGCTAAACATTGTTAATCGGGATGTTTATATCACATGACCAAACAAGCATATATTATGGAAATATAAGCAGAAGAGCACAGCATGAAGTTTTGTTTTTGATTTTAATTGAATAAAATAAATCTCATCGATGTCAATGATGGAGATACAGTGATAGCAGTAAGGAAAGCAAAGAGTTAATTAGCTATTTGAAAGATGAAAGATGATCATTTTGACGGAAATGCGAATCCTACACTGACCCATCCCATTCTATCTTATGCTTTCCTTCGTGCGGTTTTGTTTAAGCAACCTAGTCATTATTGAAAAGAAGCTTATAGAGAGCGGAAATTTGCTATTATTCTTCGTGAATAGATGCAGGAATACTTTTCCACTTTGCAAAACATATGCCAATTTCAAATTCACTCTTCTTTTAGATGAAAAGGATAAATAAAAGAGAGATAGAGAGAGAGGAAGAAAGAGAATGGAAGAAATGGACATTTTCCTCATCTATTTTAGCTTATTTTACCTCTCCTTTTACCTTTTTCATGTCATCATGGCTTTTGATGATCTAAACTTCAGCTTTTTCAATAAAAAAAAAAAATCTATACCAAATAACGCCTACTTACTCTTCTTACTATCACATGGAAAGATCAGTAAGCAAGCATCAGTCTAATTCCAGTAATAATTCTATTCTCTCCTCAATGGCTATTCTCTTCTCTCAAAACTATTGCTCATTTCATAGTAAAATTACTGAGAGATTTGATCAGATTTACTGATCAAAGCTGATCAAATATAATTGAAACAATAACACTGTAGGGTTAACCTTGCATCACCGTATGCTATTTTATGCATTTACACTTCAGCAATTCCCGCATTTTCGTACAAACAACGTGCAACACTGTTGCTTTACAGGTTTTCTGATTTCTAGATAATTTATATGCTATAAACTTCACAAACATCACAATCAACTTTACTTTCATGACAAAGAATAGCAGCTGAAATTTCATTCTATTCCCATAAAATACACTGTGATTTTTTAGCTAACAAGTGTAACCTTACAAACATTAAGTAATTAAAATTTAAAATAATAATAATTAAATTTAAATTATTAAAAATATGCTAAATGTTTCAGGTAATTCACAATTCCTGAATTTTTAATTGTTAACCTACTTGTACATTAATAATTAGAAATAGTTTCTGTACTAATCTGATGTAACTTCTTTTTAGAGCCAAAAATATTTCAGAGTAGTAGTGACTACATATCGCTACTTAGGTATCATTAAATAAAGCAGTAATTATAATGATAATATAGAAAGGAAACCGAGTAATCCAATGACTGCCCATTAATTTTGTTTAGGATAAACTGCAAATCTGTTCGACAGCTGCATTTCACCAATTTTTGCAATCATTTGAATCTGTCTGCAAACTTTGGCAGTAAACATCGTCAATATAGTTTCTTGTCCTATTTTTTACTCAGATTTTTCTATGACGTCAAATTTATCCTTGAACTTCTGATCCGATTATTATTCGGAATTTTCAAAATTATACTAATTTCGAAATTTGTTATTTGTTATATTACTTTAGGATTAATTATATGACCGTATGATTTAATCTAATGTCATATCTCTTTGAATAATATATTTCCGAGAATATTGAAGCCTTACATATGCCAAGGAAGATAAATTTCATTATTTAAAAATTTTTTCCATATTTCCAATTTTTGGCAACGATTTTTTTCCTTTCTCATTTCATTCAATGCATTTCACTTTCAGATTTTTATATTCAACTTGTCAAGAATGATCTTTCCTGATAATGTTCAGTAATTAAATGAACCATTTTTTCAAGCCATCGACATTCTAAACTCTAAACACAATCGTTACTATCAAATGATTATAATAATTTTAATTTAAAATGACTATCTCCAATCTTTATTTAATCTCAATATTCTACAACTATTCTCTCCCTTCTCCCTAACAGTTAAAGCTGCCTATTTAGAATGCTTTATTCTTTTAAACACTCAATGAGCGGAAAAAGATGCGCAAACTTCCGTAAATATTCATTCTTTCATTAATTTTTCTGAGAAAGAGAAAATAATTAGTGGAAAAATTCGAAAAAATTTTGGAAATTATCTTAATAGATTCATATAATTTCTTCGAAAAAAAAGTTTTTATGAAAGGAAACAATAAGTGGACATATGTTTCAAAGAAACTTTTCATGAAAAAAGTTCTCTTTTGGGTAATAATAGCTATTTATAAAAATAAAAACAAACAAAAAAAACAATAGCTATTTCAGCGGATGTTTTTATCTAACACCTCCTGTTTTTCCTTTTTTTCATTCTCTATTCTCTTTCTCTCTTTCTTATCTCAATGAATAAATGTGAATTTTAGTTGATTATTCGTCTCATTTGCGTTTATTTTTTATCAAATCTGAAAACAATTAAATATTGAATGACATTTCGAGAAATATCAATAAATAATTTATGATAAATTATTGGCATAAAGAGGAATGAGCAACTTATTTGTGCAAGTATCGAACTTTATCATTGCATAATCACCGATGGCTTAATCGGGAAATTTATTAAACTTCATATAACCTTCATAAAAAGGTCTCTTGAATGAGAGACCTTTTTATGAATGCCACTGTCATTATTGTTATTATCACTATTAATATTACTATCATCACCATTACTATCATCATTACTATCACTATTACTATCATAATCATCACCATCAGCAGTAATGGCAATGGTTATTTGCTTATATTCATCGCTTAATTTTTGTCAAGCTAATGAGGATAAAGTAGCTAAGTTGAGATTTGTATAAATGGAAATATCGAAACGAGAAGCATTCGTTTTTCTTTTGCTAAAGTAAATTTTGTAGAGAAGACATAATATGTTTTTTTGAAATCATGAATTTTTGTTTCTAAGTTTTAGAAATTGAAAGCACGAAACTGTCAATGGAACTTTTACAAAACTTGAAAAGAATACGCTTCACTCCATTTCATGTGATTTGTATCACTTCAAAGGTCAAAGTTGATTTTGCAATTGATCTTTGCGAATTTACTGCAAAAAATTCTCAGTCAAGATTAGATAATACTGAAATGATGTAATACTTTTACGATAGCAAAATTGTAACATAAACGTTAAATGCAGAAAATATTTTCTTCTGAGATACATGACAGAATCAAAAGAGAAATTCATAGCAATTATCAGGTCATTAATACCGAAAGATATATTAATGCCGTGATTATTAATAACAAAAAAGAATAAGTATGAAAAAGATTAATGACATATCTTATTCTTACCTGGGAAAGATAAATGCTACGTATAAATTTGCTAGATAGCTGTCATTGAGCTTGAAACAATCATAATTGAATAGAAACGATTATAGAAATCTTGATGATTGCAAATAAATTTAGCTAGTATCATTTGCGTTAGAAGTTCAATTATGATTATAAGTAGACAGGCTATTTACCATATCTTATTTCTTACTGTATTTATTTGTTTCTGAATATTCATTCTTTTACCTATCTACCATGATAATTCTATACAAGCAAGCTCTTTCAACTAATAAATGTTACAATGACTTATTCGCGAAGTTAAAGAAAAATCTTGATTTTCTCAATTAAATGATCTAATTTATTTATTTATTTAATTCGTTCGACTACTAGTTAGATTCTCAATGCTTCGGGATATCTCATTTAAGGTATATGGAAACTTTAACATGTTTTAATTAAACTTTTGCTCTGTCTAATTTTTTCACAAGCTGTCAAACATCATGTGTCTTCCTTTTAAAAGAAATGAAAATATCGACTTTTGATCGATTTTTATTGCTAGTTGTCAACTTTGCATCAAATTATTGCTTTCAACTACTGATGCCATTTGAAAAATAGAAAATAATTGCTAATTTTTATTGTTCTTGCGAGGTGTTAACAATATTTCATATGACTAATGAAAGAGTGAAGGTAAAGCCATTCATGTCGACTTACCGTTGTCCAATGGTAATATCCACTGCATTTTCCCGAAACCGTAAACTAACCAATTAGGCTAAACAATGGAATCATTCAAAATATCTATGACTGCTTTGTTATGATAAATTCTTTTAAATCCTTTAAAATATTCTTTAAAATTTCTCAAAAATATGGATTTCTATCATCCGAAATTATTATACTGAATATTTTGGACTTTCGGAAGCTGTAAAAAAAGCGTAACTTCGTGAAAAAAAAAATGCTGATATAAACTGTTCATTTTAAATTATATATACTAGTTTGCATGCAGTCTGCAAACGGCATACTTACTTTGTATGAAATAAACAAGAATAGTTTCTTTGCTTAAAGTTCACTTTTTTATTCTGATTCTAATTTCCTCCATCTATCGTTTCTTTGAATGTTCACCAGATTTTGTTGATTAACAAATCATTTCGTCAAAATTTCTACGTACAGAAATGCCATATTTCAATTATTTTTTTGAACAGATTTTGTTCATCACAAATAATGGTTTAAATAGGTGTGTATTCAATTCATATCGCATAAGGTTTTTTTCAAAAACTTCAGTTTAATTTGAATCCAATCTCTACTTCAATTTCTTTCTAAAAATTGCACCAAAGCAATTCTGATTCTAGCCACACACTCAAATTAAATCATTTTCTGTTTTCATAGGAATTCAAACAAAAAAATTTAAAAAAGACAAAATTAAAATCTTAGTTTTCTTTGAGAGTATTATGCATTTCCTTCGCTGCACGCTATTTTATCATTTTTTCTCAATTTCGCGTGCTTTGTTAAGCATTTAATTATTATCAGCTGTTAAATATATATGCTGAATTTCTCTCAAAAATTTCAGCCTATTTTTCAGATCAATGCAAGGAATTTCAAACAAAGTTCCAGTTTGTGTAAATTTGAAGAAATTTTAAGCATTTCTATTATTGCTACAACTGCTAATTGTACTATCTCTTCTCGGAAGGCCCGAATAAAGGGCAATAGTCAAGCTGGCGTTCTGTTTTGCAGAATTTGCAAGAATTGTAAATCCATTCATAAGAAACAAAATAATGTGGACAAAACGTGATAAACATCTGGAATCTCTCTTGTTCAAGCCAAGCTCAAGTCAGATGGAAATGACTAACTATTTCCATTTCCATCGAACACATGCTGGCCAAGTGTTACCCGCTTCAACGGTAGTCAATTCACCCGGTCCAACACCTGCCGTACTTTGGAAGACCAACGGTGCCCGACGTAGACGTTACGGTTTGTTTTATTTTATGTTCTAACTGATACATGTTTGTTATGATGAGAGTACAAATAATCTTATTTAGTTCCTGCTGCTAATCAAAAATTTATGGAAATTTAGAAGACTCGGAAATGTTCTCATTCTTACCTTAACTTCACTCATTTAATTAACTTTCAATTGCACCTGCGTTAAAATGCCTTATATAAAGGTTATTTTTGAAAGAAAATAATTATTAGACAATGAAGCTTCATACTAGTGAAAATAAATCGTTGTTCCAAGCATCAGTTAATCCATTTTCTATTAGCTTATTATTTATTGTGCTACATAACTATGATTTATAGCTTGATCCTAACTGGCTTTTTACAGCTTTATTAGCAATTTTAAATACATTAAACTAGTGCAAATTTTGCATAGATTTGGACGAATGGAAAAAAAGAATTAATTTGGGAATTCGCTCTACAAAAAGTCTCGAAAAAACTAATATTTCAATTATTACTTTAGCTCCAAATGATGTTTCCATGAATTTATCATTTTTACATTGACACTAAGCAATCAGCAAGTCAGTTAGTTAAGCAAAATTGGATTCTTTTCATAGCTAAAGAAAATTTCTATTAAGCTTCCTACATATGCTTCATTCATTGTTTTGTCATTATTTTTGGCTGATTTGATGGTTTTTTTTTTTTTTTTTTTTTTAAAGTCAAAGTCTATTAGAAGAAGTTTGTAGAAGTATAATCATAATAAATCCCAATACTTGTAGAGTTAAGTGAAATTTGGAAAGTTGCTAATTCTACCTTTTATTTTTTTCAAATAATTGTATAATGAATATTTATTGCAATTTTATTTATAGAAAAAGATTTGAGGTCTATATTTTATACTTCATCAAGAATACATAATACTTCCTCGGTTATTCAATAACATGAAAGTGTAATTTCATGATTAGTATTCAATATATTTAAAACAAAATTCAAATGAATTATTTACAAAAAGAATTTATTATGTCTCGAAACTTCAGATGCTTCTCAAGATGTCATCAAATCAAATAAAAAATTAATGCTTTATCAAGGTTAGAATGAATTTGCAGTATAGCCAAATATGGAATTATTTTTAAAAAAAATTACATTATGAATAAGTCAAAGAAATGAAAGGATTTAAGAAAAGTAATCAATAAATTTTTAGATGTTGTCATTTATTTAGCCCATGAATGACTTTATTAGAAATTTAATTTGTCATATTCTCAAAACTTGTGCTTTCATGCATCTCATTTTTAGTTTTACTCTTCGTTTCAAACTGAATTATTTTAATCCAAGTCTTTTTCACTATCAGCTCCGATATTCAACCGGAAGCATTTAATTTCACTTAATTTTCAATTCATCTGACCTGCTCAACTTTAACTTTTTTTTATTAATTACTTTTATTGCTACTTTGCTTTCTGCTCATTAAAATTTTAGAACGCAGTAAGGATGAAAGCAATGAAAAAAAATTGTTAATATTTCATGCGAGTGCTAAAGATGAATTGCCAAGACTAATAAATTATTTTTTTAAAGACAGGTTTAATTTTGCTAACATTATCCATTACTCATTCATGATTTAATTATGCCCAGTGTTTTCTGTATTTATCTTTGAGTATTTTTTAAGTTTGTTTTTTTTTTTTTTGTAGACTGTTTTCCTAAAATCTTACCAATCTTTGGTGAATTAAAAAATTTTTTTATTTTTTATTACAAGTGAGAATTCTCCTAAATAGAAGGAAACGAGTAGAATTATATGGAAGCAAAACTTCAAATTTTTGAACATCTACTTTCAAGAATATTTCCTGCTCGGATAATTTTTGCATTTCTTTGAGTGGCGAAGGATGACAGAAAAGAGTTTATTCAATGAAAAAGGTTTGACGTTAAATCAAGTAATTTGCGTAAACATGTGAAATTGAATTTCATAACTAAAAGGAAATAAACTACACTTAAAATGTAGGTTAAAATGAAGAACAGCTCTTAGGCTATTATGAAGCATATTTCGACTTGCATCTTCCTTGCTATTTTAGTCCTCCAAATACATCTTCTTTACTGTTTTAGTCCTCCAAATACATCTTCCTTGCTGTTTTTGTCCTCCAAATACAGACATTAAAATTCAAATATTTAGTAGAACATAAACAAATGAACTGATCAATTTTTAATAGTCAAGTAAGCATTTGATATAATAATGTTGAAATTCCTTCCTTCTCTATTGTTCTAAATGATTTAATTTGTTAAAGATCTGTTTGATTATATAAAAACATCCAACTCTTTTATTTAACTCGGAAGAAGGAAAAAAATAAATAGAATGATTTTTTAATTTGTTATATTAAGTTATATTTTGTGCCATCCAGAAGGTCTGAAATAAAAGTGAGGTATAATAAACAACAATTTTACTGCTAATGAAAATTGCCTCATGCAATATTTTTATAGCTAGTTTATACACTTCCTCGTAATGATTTTGCTAAAGAGAGAGAGAAAGTGAGGGAGAGTTAAAAGAATTGCAAATGTTCATCATTCGCTAATAATATCACCTGTAAAAAAGGCGTAAAAATGAATTTTATGCTTTCAGTATGACTGCATATTCAAATCACTCATTACTTATCATCAATGCAATTATAGTAAAAAGTAAATAATGTAAAAAAAAAAAATTATTTTTTTGTAAGGAAGCACTCTTTGTTTTTCTTATTTCATTCTTTTTATGCAATAACAAAGGTTCCATACAACAATAATGAATGAAACATCTCAAAAAATACTCCATTGGACAAAAAAATATCCCTTCTTGTGAAGTAATAAATTCATTAAAACTTAAATCTCCCATATTAGAAATCCTTGCTTTAGAGAACGTATCATAGCCAAGGTACTTCGAAGATACCACTTCATTTAAGTTCTGAGTGTTAAAACAATTTGCTAAAGTAAAATAAACTTTAATAAAAATC
This sequence comes from Mansonella ozzardi, assembly GCA_029876185.1. Lineage (NCBI taxonomy): Eukaryota > Metazoa > Nematoda > Chromadorea > Rhabditida > Onchocercidae > Mansonella > Mansonella ozzardi. Next base: position 10,198 of record JARVGP010000016.1, on the reverse strand, counting down.
GCACATTTACGTAAAATGATTAGATTAAATAGATTTTACATAAGTACGGTAGTTGTGCAATCTTAAAAAGTTGCATTCATACAATAGTTACAATGACTAATTAATTTATGGAGTATGCTTAATCCTAACTGATAATAAAAATAAAAATTTTCATATTTTTCTCTTCTGGCAACTCTTTTAATTTTTTACTGTTTTCACATTTTTTTTTTTAAATTTCTCACCTTTCACTTTTTGTGTCTTTAATTTTTAAGATTTTTAGAGCAGTCCCGTTTACATGAAATTTGAAAATAGTTATATCGTTAAATTAGTAATAGCAAACTGATCTGAAATATTTTAGTATTGTTTTGAATACAAAACAAAAAAAAAAACTTTATTATTCCGGGAGATTAATATTTCACACTGTCGGTAAGTTGGCTAATGGAATGATATGGTTTTCAAAATATTTTGCATAAATAATAATTCACTTATGCTTAGATATTCATTAATGCTTAGAAAGAAAAAAGAAAAAATTTCAAATTCAGATCATTCATAGGATTTTGATTCTTTTTATCATTCTTAAGTGTTAAAAAGATTTTTTTAAAAAGGATTGGATTAGTTGATTTAATATAAATGTTTAAATTTATATTAATGCCAGGAACCTCATTTGCACTTAGTTAGATTGCTATTTGCTATTAATTTGATAAATTTATTTTAATGAAGAAGTCTCTTTCTGTGTAAAATCACTCATTGTACTTTCTCATTACTATATGTTGCAACAATGCCACTTTAGTTAATATAATGTAATAAATATGTACTTTCTCATCACTTTTCAGTTTCCGATTTTCCATAAATTTCTATGAAATGGTTACTTGTTTGTTTTAAAAAAGTTATCTTGTTTCAACCGTTTCAATCAGAAAAAAGATGAAGTTTTTCTATCAAACATTAGGTAGAATAGACGAATAGACGATTTAAAATAAAATTTTTTTTCTGTTTCTCTCTATTTTCTCATCATTTCGAGAAAGCGTTTCAAATCTAATCATTAAAATAATGAATAGAAATTGGGTCGTTTATTTTGATATACAATCACAATATTTATATCATCAGAGTAGATGGTTAGGTAATATCAATGATAACAACTGCATCTTTCTGACACATTGAAGGATTTAATTTTCTGGAACGTACCACTTTAATTCCATATTTATATGGAATAATTTGGCTTGCTACAGAGCTTAGGATTTTCTTTTTATGAATCAGAGGTTGTTCACTCGTTTCATTTGATTTTGAAGCAGTAATTTAAATTATAGCAGTATAGTTGAAATAATATGGAAAAGTTTTAGGAATTAGATTTCATTTCTGCTATATTAATTAATTTCGACCATAAAACTTAACATTACTCATATATGGCGTATTTAACTAATACTTGCTGATGTCTTCAAAATAGCGACTTTGTTTTTTCTAAGCTATCAGAATTGCTTTTTTATTCATCAGCTAAGAAAACGATAACCAATGCACTTTCAAACTGATTGATATCGTTGAAATTTTTTTTGAAATATAGGAAAATTTCTTGTCTGAATATAATGAATAAGCGAAAACGAATAATCAAACAATGTTAAAGAATATTTTTATTTTGATTTATTTGTTCAAACATATTTTAGTTTTTTGATGCTTGTCATCGAAAATAAATCATTTAAAAAAAAATTGATTTAATTTTTTATTAAATGAGTATTTTATTCGCAAAAATTTTTCTTCTAATTTGAATTTTAATCATTAAAGATTAAATAGGGAAGTTTCTACTTCAGAAGTTACAAGTCTTACAAATTTTCTTCATATTCTTTACAATGAATTTCTCGAGTCTTGCAAGATGGAATTGTGGTAAATACGACACAAAAGTTGATAACGCGGATGAATCTTTTTATTATGCTTAAAGTCGTTTATTAGTACGACAATTTAATGTTTGATTGTTATCTCCAATGTGAATCCAAAATAGAAATAAAATTTTAGGACAAGCTGCAGGAGTAAAATTATTTGCTGAATCATTTTCTGAAATGTTCTTCACTTCTCGATCTAAGGATCATTCTCTTCTATGGATCATCATTGAATGACGGATACAAAATTGAGGCGAAATCCATCAGTTCCTTGCTTCTTTAAATCAATCTCATTCCTCATTACTTATTTCCTTAATATTTTCCAACTTCAAAAATTGGCCTTTATAGAAAAAATATACTTCAGATTACACTCAAAACTTTCAGGTTACATTTAAGAAAAATTGTATCATTTCGAACTACTGAAAATAGTAGTTCGAAATGATACAATAAAAAGGAAGATAAAAACTGGAATGTAGGAATTTTGTATTAAAGATTACCTGATGAAATAAATGTGAATCATTACCTGGCTCTTATCTGCTCAATAGATGATTCTTATCAAGAAATTAATGATTTTAAGGATTGCAATCATTTTTTGAATTTCACGTCGATTTTTAAAACGATCATTTAACAAAAATAAAATGATCAGCAAATTTCGTAACTTTGAAAATTGTAAAACGCTTAAAGTTAGCATTTATTTATTAATCATATTTCGAAAGTATTAGAAGCAAGTTTTAAAACTTGTTTTAATGTAAGGGTGGGTATAATGATTTTGACGCTACTCACTGATATTCATCCTAACATGTCAACATTTCCTGATAATTTAATTTACGATCTTAACAACCGAAAGATACTGTAGGTGAATAAAGCGGTAGGTGGGAGAATCATGACGAATATGATAAATGGCTACATATTGTATCGCCTGATGGCTGATAGAAACAACAAAAGTACACATCCACGACGGCACAGTTTAATGCCTCTTTCGGAGGGTCAAAAAACTTATCTTTTTCAATCATCATGCAAATCCCTTTTCGGTAAGGCTTAGTTAGGTTACTCTAAAATTATGATTCATAGCTGTTTGGCACTTGCAAAACTGCTTTGTTTTCAGATGAGATTTTCACAAGAAGATTTCTTCTATCTTCTATCTCTCAAATTTTCTAATTCAGTTGTTTTCATGAAAATAAATCAAAATTTTGAATTTTTTCTCAAATATTCTTTCGAAATTTCACATTCTTAATTTCAGAACCATTCTGCTTTCCAGCGATTCAACACGTACCTATCAGGCAAAGGTTAAGTTCTGCAGGATACAGTGGCTTAAATGGTAATCTTTACAACTCTTTAACTGCATAAAATTTTCGCTATGATCGGAAGTTTGGATAGACTGGTAAATTCGGAAATAAAAATAAACAAATAAATGATTTTTAAACTGTGATTAAGTTAGGAAGTAATAGTTAGACCTCAGCAGTCAAATAATTCGACAAACTTCGATTTGATATGAAAGAAAAAAATATTCACATTATAGCCGATACAAACAGTGATCTAGATCCAACACTGGTGAATTCATCTAATCCATACTTGCATCGCCGTCGACGAATGTCTTTGCTGCAAACGTTAAGATACCAAAATAGATTGCTGGCAGATAGCGAGGTTGAATGTCGTAGTCAGCAATCAGATCAAGGTTTATTTCATTTTCCTGTTGATCTGATGATAATTTTACTATCAACATCATCACCTAATGAAAACCGACGCACTATGATCTGACAGTTAATGAGTAATTAATAATGTAATGAAGCAGTGATATGAATTTAACAGTGGTGAAAGTTGTATCTCAAAAGTAGTTTGCAATATCAAGTCGTGGAATTTATAACCATCGGATAAATTCATTTATATGGCTCTTTTTACAGTTTCATACAAGAATTTTAGGCAGTGAAGTAGCAAGGGATCATCAATCAAACAATTCATTGCCCTTTTCGTTTTCGGAATCAAAGGATTCAAGACGAAGCTCTTCTATTATCAGACTGAAGAATAAGTATGAATAGTTATCGAGTATTGTTCAAAGTTCAGTTATTTAAAGTTTTATTTTGAGCTTTTTTTAATACATAATTTGCATGTTTCTCAACTACAGGACATTTGCATTTTTTGGAAAGCGTTCATCAAAAAAAAGCCAATCTCCTAGCGTGCAAATTTCCGGTAATGGTTGTACAAAGCATTATCAAAGCAACGGAAATGATCATCCCATTTATTCGACCATTGATTTAAGTGCAAAAGGTTAACTTTGGAAAATATTTGAAAAGAAATGTATCGATGAGATCCTTAAAATTTTATTTGAAATTATTTCACCGAGACGTCTATCTCGATCTTCAATTTTCTAGCAGGATTTTTGAATCTCATGTATAATTGATTTGTACATTACAGAAGCTCGAAATGACCAATCATCATTCTTAATAATTCTTAATAATTTATAATAATTTATTCTTAATAATTTATAGTTTCCAGAAGTAATATTTCCTGCATATCATAAAACATTATTATACTACATTTTAGTAAGCTAATTAAGTAGTGAGAGTGAAATATAAATTTGCTTTCGAAAAAATATAATCTCTTGTGTTTTAGGTGAACGTTACAGTAAGCAGCAAGAAACTGTTGCTGTAATTGTGAAACAAACATCGGAAGTTTATTCTGGAGAAAAAATAGGAATTGCAGACCAAAACAAGTGTTCAAATTTAACAAGGAACCGTGAGTTTTATTAAAAAGCTATTACAGAAATATTTTTTAGAGAAAAATTGTTAAAAACTTCAAAAAAATTTCCGGACTTCGAAAAACGAGTATACCTGGAAATAGCTTTGGTCTTTCAAACATTTTCAAGTATGCTCATTTTTCAAACTCAGTCTTTTATTTCTTATTAACTTGAGGAGATTTCAAATTTTCACTCTATATTTTTTATTTTGTATTCTGGACTACGATTTATGTGCAATTGGCAAAGTTCAAATATTAAGATTTATTTTACTTTTGATCATGTGACGTATTACACAGTTAACAGATCAAGTATCTAACAATGAGGTAATCGCCGAAAACGATTTCCCAGTTGTTTTTGTTCAAGTTAATCAGCTAATATACCTCGAGAAAAGTCGGATTTTTACTGTCTAAAGTTTTAAAATATTTGAAAATTCCAATCAGTTTTGCGGAAGTTCTTTAAATATTTTTCTTCAGACATTTTTTTTGTGAAAGTTCTGAATATTCTTATTTGAGATAGTAGGATTGTCTAATCTTATATTATTTCAGTATCATGTCCTCAAATTGAATTTAATTTGCGGATCGGTGATGAAATTTGCCGTCCAGCGACGTCAAATCGGCATGAAGTATTGGTAGATACCATGGTTAAAAACGAAGGTAGTGAAGATTTCACGCCTGTCATTGAGAAAGCCGATAAGGTCTTTATTTAACGTATTTGTTAATATAAGAGAAACTCAATTTAGGCCCTTTCTTATTTTTCATTCAAAAGGGTTATCCTACCTCCTTTCGTAGGCTTCTCAAATATTAAGAATTTAAAAGTACTTTTATGCTTTTATTCATTTGTACAGTTACATTTATAATCAATTCATCCAAACAAGTAAAAAACTATCTATGACATTTACATATTTTCAGTGTTATTTTATTTGCCGTAAAACATTTTTCAGAATCAATCCAACGAGAATGTAAATTACAGCACTCCGACAAAATCGTTGCAGAGCAGTTTTGAAACAGCAGAATGTGTCATCGAAAAGGATGAGTTTAGATATGCGGCGAAATTGCATCGAGATTGCAGTTTACTTAGTATCTATTTGGCCGTTTTTGTGAAATAGTTAAATGTTTCTGTATTCGAGATTAATAATATTAGAAAGTTTAAGGTCAAGAAAACAATGCTTGTGAAGAATTATCTTTTTCACAGCAACAACAACAGCATTTTCAAATCACAAAAAAATTGCAACATCTGGAATTATCTAATGGTTGTCTCACTGGACAACCGAGATCTGGGAGAAATTCACCAACATCATGTATTTCTACGGAAACGTGAGCGCTTTGAATTCAATGAAAGAATCAAAAAGCATGAGAGAAGCACATTTTCTGATTCGATTCATTAGAGATGTGAAATGAGTATGTATGTTATGAATTTATAGGATTTTGCAATTAATACAATACAGTTAAAATATACATTTGATTTATAATTAAATACATAATGCAGAAATTATTTACGTACATAAATTTTTACTTTTTTGCTGAGCTTATTTCTGAACCAATGAAAGGCTTTAGAAGTAACCATAAAAATGTTTTAAAAATTGTAATTTTGATAGTTTCGGTATCAGCATAACTTTTAGGATAATTTTTCATGCTTATATGCATAATAATTCATTCTACTGCTCTTTTTCCTCTATTCCATGTATTTTAGCAAGAAACAAGACAGTAAAGAAAAGAACAAGAGAAATTTTTCGACCAAACCTTTTTTGCAAAATGAAATGTGGAAAGAAATACTTGATTGTTATCCAGAACTGGATTCACTTCCTTCTTTTTATTCGGATGATGAAGAGGATGATGATAATCTATCATCACTGATGCTTGACCATTATCTTCCACCGAAATACAGTAAGTAAATGGTCTCTTTTTGGTTTGTCAATAGAGACCTTAAAAGGAGAAGCTGTTTATAAGAAATCGCGGAAATTTTAAGCAAGGCAATGATGAATAGCATGAAATTCAATGTAATTCGCTGAAAAATTACGATATTTCCCACTTGAATACTTCCACCAACAATTATAGCTATCAGTAATTTCGTCTATTCTCTCAAATTCTTGATTTTGATATTTACGGGCATTTCACATCAAAGCTTTTGTTTAAAAACATGCAAAATTTTCATTTCTGTCAATCTTTGTTGAGAATATTCCTGGTTTATAGAATTTGTTGGCTAGCGCTTTATTTTGGGTCCAACCGAATGATTTGAAGGGGATAGCACAGTAATGATTCGCTAAACTATAAAGATGCATAAATATTGGCTTCTGGATTACAGGACTTTAGGACATCTATATCTTACAGTTCTCATTGTTTGTGTTCATTTTTAATATTATTTTGAAATTGATTTTGCATAGTGTCAACAATGCTGTAGGAGATATTAAGATGACTAGTCCAGACACTAATATGATTGAGATAGCTTTTTCTATGTTTTTATCTTTGTATTTCTTTGTTAATTTTGCTTATTTATTTATTTAACTATTAATTATTTTCGAGTTTACAAAAAAATTTTTTTACGATATGGGTTTTTTCTACTTTAAATTTATACCATATATCCAATATTAAAGATAGTTATTGTCATGTCGTCGTATCTTCTAGAAACATGGTGTAGAGGATTGCAATGCATATAAATCTAATGAATAATATAGTCAATCCATATATAAATTATTCATAAGATTAACGATTTCTCCGATTGGAATGCTTAATTCAAAAGATTTTCTGATCTTATCATTAATTTTAGGAATTTCAACCAATAGTAATGATAACAGCAATCAATCGTCCTCTTTATCATCGCTTACCACTTATTCGGACAGCGAACAGTACGATTTTATTTTTTTGCTTTGATTTTTTTGTTATTACTCATTGAAAAATAATGAAACCTCTAATGCTATTATAAAACTAAACACGTGTTTTAAAATTTGTGAAAATGTCAAAATTAGCAGTTTAAGGCATGTTTTTATATTATCAAAAAGACTGCAAATTCGTCAAATTTATTCTGGAAAAACACTGTCCAGAATAATTTGCGAAGGGAAATCCAATCTTTGTCACATGCTTAATCATTCCAAGTAAACACTGAAAAGATTGTTACTCTTTTTTCTCACTTAATTCTTTCGGTAGAAATTTTGCATGAATGTAACAGCAAATGTTTACATTTTAGTATGACTGGAAATAATAATTTGAGTAAGTAATTATACTTTTTTTATTTAAAAATCGCACTAGTGAATTCTTCACTCCTGCATTATGCCTATAAATATAGGGAATGCGAACTATTATTTCATGTCCAATTGGCAACTATAGAGTTCTTATTAAATTGCTTATCTTTCCTCTCATGATGCAGTCCTGCCGTAAATATTGTCATTAAATATCTAGTACATCAGAAAATCCTACCATAAATTAGAGATAAAACAGGAAAGGAAAGGATATAATTTATAAGAAGACGGAAATTTGCTTTATCGCTTGTTATTTTCACACAAATGATTATAAATATGTTTTCAACTAATGCAGAATAATTTTAACTTCAGAAAAATTCATTGTAAATAACAAATTTCCTTAACTTCTATGCATTCCATCATTTAGCATTATGTTAACTGTCTATTTAAACAGATTGTTAACACAATCTTATGATAACGTTTTAAGAAATATTCAGTTAACACTATCCAGAAAATTAAACAGGTATCACTTTATTGTTCACAACACTTCGTCTCACAGAATCTTACATGACTACATATTTGGCAAGAATTACATTTATCACATTTTCCTAATCTTTAATCTCACTTCCTCTATATATTTAATTAAGTCATACTCCAGACTGATAATTGGGCAATTCACTGAGGAACAAGAACAACTAGGAAAAGATTGTAATTTCCTAATTTAATTAAAAATTAAATTACATTTTGTCGCATTTCTATAATATTGAACTATGTAACCGCGACATTTTCAAAGATATCAAATATACCGCTCTTTCTAGTAGTAACATGACTTCTGCATTTTTTCTGTTTCAAAATTTTTTTAACGAAAATGTAAACTGCTTGAAAGTTTTTAAAGTACTAGATCAAAATTTTTTAACGGAAATGTAAACTGCTTGAAAGTTTTTAAAGTACTAGATTAAAATTTGAAGTATTTCATAATAATATTGAATATTGTTATTTTGTCCTTTAATTTTCCTTCTCTAATAATATTAATTTATAGAAATAATTACTGACTCACATGGAAAGACTGAAATGCTCAAAATTAATTTATGTTTATTGATATTTTTGTGGCACTCATCCGTTTATCCATAGCGTCTTCAGATATTCGGCGTTTGAAAGTAAGAAGGGGATTTGAGATTATCTAAATACTCTATTTGGCGCTGAAATTTTTCTCCTTGCCGTATAATTTTCGTTTTTCTTCAACTCTATAGCAATTGCTGCAGTTGAAACATGCACTGCTAAATTAGATTTGCCTTTTATCTAGTTATTTCTAGCCTCTTTCACTTTGCTAATGCTTCTAACTTCCTTATTTCTCTAAAACTTCATCCTCCTTTTCTATATCAATCATCAGAAAGAAAATCCAACTTTGATTGTACTCTTTCCTGTTCCTTTTGATAGAGCTATTAATCGGCTTATTGCAGGCATAAGGCGTAATTTTCTACTTCACCACTTTTCTTGTTATTTTTATAAAAGTCAAATTATTGAAAAGATCCTTAAATAGGTGATTAAATATCACAAACAGCGAAATTTTATTTATAGTTCCTGAAACTCACTGCTATCACAAATAAATTAGTATGTGAAATACTCGTTTCTGGAAGGCGAACTTTTTTGCTTGTCAATACCGTTAAGCTCGAATTTCATACGGAATTCATTTTAATTCGAGAATTTTTGTTCATGCAAGCATTTAGAAATGCCGAATTAAATCAATTGAAAAAATTCATCAAGAAAATCTTTTCTTCCGCTTTTCCATTTGCGCACTACTTATTACTGGCCGAATTGTTAAGGTAAACTTTTTAAACTATTCTTTCAAATACTATTCACGGTAAAAAACAGTTTAAAGAAGGTAAGATATCGAAGAAAACTAAAGCGTCAATCTGATCATACTTTCTTGCACTGAAATAGTAAATTAATCGATCTTTGTGATTCTCAATTTCTTAATTTCAAAAATTATTGCATAGAAAAGCCACTAAAACAAATTGATAATGGCAGTAGTTTTAGAAACAAATAAGGCCATATAATGCAAAATAGATTAGGGATGCATAATTCAATTGCATTTTCTATGGCCTGCATTATTTGTTGTATTGTTAATTGCAGGAAGTATTCAATTCAAAATATAATTGCCCGAAATTAATATGTAACAATTCTATTCAGATTAAGTCCTATTTTTGAGTGTTTAAACAGAGATAGTATCGATTTCATATATCGCTGTTAACATTTCAAGAAAAGTGAAGGTTGTATTAAAATAAAGTCAGACTTTGCCAGCATGACATATGATTTCATAAGATTCAAAGTTTCTGTTCATTAAAAAAAAAAAAAAAAAAAAAACCAGAGAATAAATAAAAAATATGTTGTTTTTTTTTTAATTAAAAATTTTAACCTAAGGAAAAAAATTAAAATAAAGACACCGGG
>JARVGP010000015.1:0-114742 GCA_029876185.1 Mansonella ozzardi | reverse complement strand
GTTGCTTCCAAGCTTTTCAATACGACCAGACATCTTTGGTTCACCCTAATAAAAGTTTTTTCACGACAACTAAAAAAGTGAATGAATGGAATAGATGAACAAATGATTCATTTAAAATGACAACAATGTGCATACAGGTGACGGAAAATCAGAATAATTAACATGCACACACGAAATGAAAAGTAAAGATCAAATTTTAAAAACAAATATTGTTACTTAATAATCGCACGACTAGTTCTGTTATTATTTGCTGAAAACTACCGTAATTACAGTATCGGTACATATCAATAACCACTGCATTTGACGATTACTATTGTTGTGTAATAAAAGTTTCACACGTGCCACATCCGGTTGTCCTTTTTCTACAGCAAATTGTATGATACTAAATAAACATAAAACAGTTATTAACAATTAGTCGAAAAATTTCCTTGATAAATTATTAGTTAGAAAATTTCCTTGACAAATTATTTATTAGACTTATTGGAGCAGCATAATTATTTCGATCTATAAATTTCAACATTTCATTGTTATCTTTACATTGATAAATTTATTAAATTTCAAGTTTTTTTTTTTCCATTTAAATAATTCAGAAATCGTTCTTTTTTTTTCTTCAAGTTTTTGACGAAAAATAAGAAGACTAATTACAAACCTTCTACTGAGCGGCTCTTTAATTTGTTTAATTTTGGATTTCGAAGGTGTTCTGAAATTGATCAAAAATTTTTACTGGATCAATTAATCATCTTTAATGTCAATCTAAAGTTCATTTAAAGTGCTGTAAGTTTAAATTAATTCAGATCAAATATATATTAATTGAACATATAGATAAGGTTTAATTAATTCAGACCAAAATTATATTAATTTGTACTGAAAAGAATTTATTAATAAGATGGAATTAATTATCATTTACTAGTTGACATTCCTAAAATATATTTTCAAACAAATTTTCGAATCCAATCAAATAATTTCCTATTTTTAACACTTATCTATTTACAATTAAAATTTAATTCTGCACCGTTTTAATAAAACTTCAAATCTTTTTCGATAGATAAATACTGTCATGAAATTGCTATTGATTTGAAGAAGATTTACTTCCGGTAGCTAAAACTTAAAATTCAATTTCAGCTAATGCTACTGAAATACTTACTTCAAATCCGCTATTGACATTTTTTCAGATTTGAAAAGCGAGCAACCTTCCTCTCACTTATCCAGTAAATAATAATAAATATAAGTGAAATTATACTCACTTTATATGTATGCTAACTGTGCAATGCAACGTGTTGCAAAAGTTAAAAATTTCATTTTCATGCATTGATGGATTTACTTATTTACTCTTCACGTACGTGTTATATGATTAGAGTATCAAACTACGTATTTCATTGAAAAATTTTTGTACTACGTAATAAATAAAATAGAAACGTCATTCTGATATAATATCAATAATATGTTCGAAAATGAATGATGCAAATACTTCATCATTGAAAAATTTTAAGTTCACCTAAATTCGTATCACAAATCTGACTTTTCGTAGTTTTACGTATTACAGCAGAACAAAGTGCTACTCTGTATTTTTCCGGAAACATTCATTCACATACACGTACAAGAAATAGACACATACACACACGTATAAGCACGAACATATACATAACAGTATGATGAGCATTACGTTCCAAAGTTACCTTATCGGAATGTTGTAGTTGGAATATTTGTTTACGATATTTATTGAGATTTATCAAATGTCGCTATAACAAATAAAACTATCAAGAGACAAATACAGTAATAGAATCAAAAACTTATCATAGTATCCTTTAATATCGTATCTTTTCTTATCAATCGTAAATTACTATCACTAACAAGCAATTTAACATTCTATTCTTTATGGCTTATTTGTTGTGTTACATTTACCTCCAATTCCGCGTAAATATTTTTATCGTTACAGGTAAATGCATACTCTATAATGATTATATTCCGTATTGGAACAATTACTATGATTTATGGAAGCAATTCTGAAATATTTCGATGTGAGATAATTTCGGAATAAATAAAATAATTTCGGAATAAATAAAATACATAAACCATTTGTTACTTTGTTTATCTATTCGGTAATTTTGCAATCTATTATTATTCTATGTATGTATTAGTATATTAATTTATGTATTATGTATGTATTATTATTTACTATTTATTAGTATTATGTATGTATTTAGTGTATTATTGTATATATTATGTAATTTTGATGATAAATGATCAACGATTAGCTAAAAGTTATACGATGCTGATAACGGATCTCTACTGATAAGAATCTATTTGATAACAAAATCAAATAGAAGTAGCTATAAATTTCTATCAAACAATACATTCAAATATAGCCATATATATATCGGATCTGATTTATATCTTTAATGTTAGCAACAATTAACATATATTAATAAAGGTCAAAGTTCAAATCTATTTTAAATGCACTTTTGTATCAACTGAATTTTCATTTTTATTTTCTCTATTATTGACAGTAGTGATTTTTATATCCATCTTTTTTTTTTCACTATTCTATTCTCAATTACATGAATTATTTCAGGATTATTTCGAGTTATTCTTAAAAATACTTAGTAATAAGGAAGACTTTATTAAGTTAACAATGTTGAGATAAAGCATGCATTAGGATACGAAAGATTTTATCAGTACTTCCGGAAATGACTTCATTCTCGTAAGTAATACCGTAACACCAGTACTTCCGGAAATGACTTCATTCTCGTAAGTAATACCGTAACACCAGTGCTTCCGGAAATGACTTCATTCTCGTAAGTAATACCGTAACATTAGTACTTCCGGAAATGACTTCATTCTCGTAAGTAATACCGTAACATCCACATAACTTTCTCATCTTCTCACTTTGTTACATCCATGTTCCGATACGGCTTATTGTAGGAAAAAGCGACGCGGGCAACAGAATGTTCATTTCTTATGTTTTAATTTTTACGTTTATTACGAAAGATTGCCGTTGTGCAGTTTTCTATTACTGTTTTGCTAGCATTTTATGTATTGCAGAAAAACGCTGATATCATTAAACGTAATGGTTAACGTGACCGATATTGGTCAAAATAATGTGAGAGCACGGAAGAGGCAACGGAATGCAACGGAAATTCAGACGTACTCAAAGCAACGAAAGAAATTGGAAAATGAAGAGATGAATGAGGAAGAATTAACTGAAGAGACGAATGAGCAGGAATTAACCTTTGACGGTAAATTTATGACAATATTTCAATATTTTTTCATCCTGATTATCGTAATTACGATTTTCCATTACGGTAACAGATGTCCAAATGATTTGTATGATTTGTCAAATAGGAAGCTAAGTTTTTAAGAATTGTATTTTTTATCTTTCAAGAGATAGCGTTGTAAGAAGATTTTGTCATCGTATTATTTGATTTTATCATCATAATAGTGAATTTTTTCATCATAACAATCGATTTTATCATTATAATGTCGATTTTATCATCATAGCTTAAGGTTATAGTTCTATTTTGTAAAATGTAAATTATTCAGCTGCATTACACTTTTGAGTTATTTTATTATTTTTTGCAGATACAGAAGATTTAACGCTATCAAGTCATAAAAAACAACTAGATGAACTTGCTGAAAAAGATCCGGAATTTTTTAAATTTCTAAAGGAACAGGAATCTGATTTATTGCATTTCGATGAATCAGATTCTGAGATGGAAGAAGGTAAACTCTTTTGCAGAATGTTATCTTTCTATGATAATTTTAATTATCATAACATGCATTCCACATATGGTGTTATATATGAGCTTGTCATAAGATTTTAGTTTTTAATGTTTATCAAAAAATTTACCGTTTTCGAACTGCTAATGGTTGACTAAGTCTGATTTTTTGTTATGTGAAATTGTTTTAGGAAAAAAATCCGATTGAAATTTGCCATTACAGATCCTCATTATGAAGAAGCTGATAGTGAAAGTGAAAAATCGGAGGGAGACGAAGAAGTAAGAAGAGATTCAACAGGACGGAAAATAATTGATTCGGACTTTGTAACAAATTTGCAAAGTACTATTCTGCAAAAGGTTTCATTTCATACTATGAAACTGTGACATTTTTATGACATTTTCAAACTATGACATTCTTATCTAATTCAAGAAAAATCGTAAACAAAGCAATCTTTAGTTCAATTTCTTTTTTAATGCGCTTAAAAAATTGGATGGATCACATATTCAGCTTAATGAATCTTCATTTTTTCTGTCTGAACGGAATTAAATACATTATTGGATTTCATTCAGTTGTCTTGTTAAATAAGCTATTGTTTTTGCATAATTTTTCATTCTACTTTTTTAAAGGATCAGTTGGAATTACCGATAATTCATCGAATGGTTGCTGCATTTACAGCATGTGTAGCACGAGTTGGTGCCGATATTAAACCACCAAGCTATATGATTAATGATAGTGAAATGTTTGAAAGCGTTGTGCGATTGTGCTTCACTTATTTGGGAAAATCTCTGCTTACCTTAATAGGCTATATCAAAACAGAAGCGGATGATGAAAAGCCAGATTTAAAATCAAAAAAAGTTGGAAAATATACGAAAAAGCAATACCGATGCTGGAAAAAACATGGTAGCTTAATAAAAGGCTATCTTCATGCGCTTTTACAGGTAATTCATTTTATCATTCACGACTAAAGAATAAGTTGCAGTCTAGAGCAACTCTGCGAAGTTAACACTTTACAACATGCTGCAAATTTATTATTTCTGCTATAGTAGTTGTGTTATCAGGACATAGGTACAACTATGATACTTTTGTTCAACTATGATACTTTTGTTATTGTTTTCATAAATTTATGTGATAACTATACAATAGTAATATTAGATTTAGTGATAAGGAATCGTATATAGTGCAATATCCTTGTATTCGTCATCGGGATTATGCAGAAATAAATGATGTTGTATCAAAATACCAAAATGTGGTTAATCTATGAGGATATTGCACTATATACATCAACGGCAATTGAAATATTAGTGACACATCTAATGTAGAACTATGGATTTGCATTAGTGGATTAGGAGCTCTTTCAGATTTGCGATTTATAGCTTTATATTTTATAAATTACAGTTTTTGAATGAAATCCAGACATCAAGTGTTACTGTATGTACATTGCGTGCAATCAGTGATGTGCTCGAATTATACATTCATTTTCCGAAGCTTACTCGAAATCTTATGAAGGTCAGTTGAATCTCCTTGAAGCTTCCAGGTTGCATATTCACAAAGCATTAGAATTTGTTTATCAATTTTACATTCATCGATGCAAATTTCAGTGTTCAGTTTTGCACATTCTACTCTTTGTCCATGTTTGTATATTTTTAATTTTTTTCAATTATATGTGAAGTTTGGTACTTTATTTTAAGACTCATTGATCTTCAGGCGGTGATTAAAATCTGGAGTCGTCGTACGGATGAATGCCGTATTGCAGCTTTCTTGGCTCTGTCTAAGCTAATTAGGATATATAAAAGTTGTTTTCCCGCATTAATCAAGGTTTGAGAATATTATTATGTTTTAAATCATTCGTAGCGGCTTATTCAATGCCATTTATCTCCAATAATGGCTTGTTTCAAGGACACAGTAACAAATTTTTAGAGGAACTAACTTTCAAACCGCAACATTGCATGATATATTGCGCGTTATTTCAAGCATTAATAAGATTTCTTAGATTTTATAAGAAAAGAATGCAGAATGCTGGAAATCAAAATTTATAGTACTTCGTTACGAAATTTCCTTTAGCGATGTTATTTGGAATATGTAATGAATGTTCGAGATGTGAAAGCAGAATCATGGCCTGTGATTACACTTATGCAGAAATCTTTTGCCGAGCTGTGTATGACATATCCAGAAATAGCATATCAGTATGCCTTTGTATATATAAGACAAACGGCAATACATCTTAGGAATGCAATGATTGCCAAACGAAAGGTTTTGTTTTGACTTTCTAGACATGATTCATAAAATAATTGATGTGACGATGAAGGCTGTTACAGTGATGAGATCTCATTCTCGGATAAAGCTAAAGTAAAGGATTGGGATAAATCACAAAAGGCTTAGAATGAATAGCGTAAAAGCGTGATCTTACCTGATCTTAAAATAGGATAAAAATTAGCATGCTAAAGACTTATTTCACTATTTAATTTAACTTTTGCGAAAACGTCTTATTTCAGGATCTCATCCGGACTATTTACAACTGGCAATTTATACAGTGCTTATATCTGTGGAGTCAGGTGATTGCTAAAGCTTATCGTCATATTTCCAGCAAAAAAGAGGATGCTGCTGGAATCAGGGAACTTGCTTATCCATTATGTCAGATTACGATTTCCGCAATGAAGTATATCATTTATGTTTTTATCAATTTCAAGTTTTAAAAATACCAGTTAGAGCAGGTATTTCGGTTGCAATCATTTGACCATTTCATCAAATTTAGCATGCAGAATGAATAATTTTAGATTATACAGGGAAAATAACTGACTGAATATTTTTCATTGCACATTCATTTTTTTAGACTTTTTCCTTCATTGAAATATTTTCCACTGCGACTGCATTGCCTTCGGATATTGTTCATCATTCAGCGGAATTGTCACACATATATTCCCACTTTATCTCTCGCGGTTGAGGTTTTTTTTCCCATTATTTTGTTATTTTTTAACAGAATCGAGTGAAATTTATGAATAACTTTAGTCATTCTCCAACAATCATGAGGATGGTTTATAGTCCTTGCTAGCTTTGATTATTGTATTGAGACATTTCGAGTTCCACTTTATTTTCATAGATGTTTTACTGTCTTTGATTTTTTCCTTACTTCTCTGATTAACTTTAATAGATTTCATTTGAAATGTTTTTGATTTTGATAGTTTCGAGTATTTTCGTTATTCTTCACGATTCATTGATGATGATCACCCCAAAGATTCCGAAATTTAAAGAATATGCAGAATTTAAAAGATAAATTAAATTAAATTAGTAGAAATTACTCGAAGTTGAAAACTGTATGATATGATTGTTTGAAATTTGTAAACTTGTCAAAATAGCTATTCAGTTCACCAAAAGCTGCCTTTTTTTTTTGTTTTTTGAAATTTACTGATAATGTTAATAAATAAATGATTTTAGTTACTATCTGATGCGCTTCTAATTTTGAAGAAGAAACCTATGAAAGAAAAAGAAACGCAAAAAAATTTCGATATGAAATGCACGCTTAAGGTATAGTGCTGATTTGTATGTTTACTTTTGCATTTTGATTTGCATTAAGGTAAAATTACTTATATTGTGATTCCATAAATTCTGTCATTTCTCAGCTTCGATTAAAATTTTAATTTGATTCCCTCTTATCTCTGAAAAATTGTAACTATGTCAAAAATTTACTTCCTCTCTTTCATTATTTAACAGTATTGTTAATGACAATATTTTAAGGATAGTGACAATTGTGCTGCTCTTCATTATAATTTAAAACTTGTTGAAAAATATAAATATCTAATTTTCAGGTTTCCACTGCACATATAAATGATGTTGGATTTCGTCAAGTAGCTTTGGAAGAATTATTCAGGACACTGCTTGAAGCAGCTCACATCGTGCAGCAAAGCTGTGCATTCTCTGACCTTATCATTCCACTAAATCATGAGGTTCAGCTATATAATCACTGCATTTAATGTACAAATTTTTGATACATGGTTTAAGGAGAAATATGCTTATTTTAATGTTGCATCTTCTGTTGTATACTGCTGTTGTAATAATCACACGAAAAAATAAGAAATTTAGAAAAAAAAAAAAACTTTCTGGTATCTGAAACAATAATGCATCAATAATCTATTGTAAATATGAATTTAATTTTTTGCTTAACGTTTTTTTTCTTTTCAGATTAAATCATTCGTCAAAAATTGTCGTAGTGCAGAGTTTTCGAAACTTTTCAAATCATTAGAAATGAAATTACAAGAGCAAGCTGTTTATGCAAAAGGAATTTTGAATAATAGCGATATAGATCTTAATAATGAAGCATTAAAAGTATGTTTATTTGTAAGTCGATCATTTAGAATTCCATAATCCGTTCCTACTTTTTACGAACAGTAAGCTAGTTATGGAGAAGTTTTGTTTCTTTTCCAAATATTGAAGCAGTTACTATGAGAAATATGATTGTGTTTGTTGCAGAAACATATGGAGAGACGTTTTCAAGCTCCAGATGCTCCGCTGACAAAATTTTATGATTCATGGCGAAAGGTGTGGAAATTAAAAGAGGATGCATTAAATGCAGTCGATGTTAGTTTTATCTCTATTTAGCTGACCCGATTGTTTGCTCAAAATAGGATAGACAAATTTTCTTTCCTTTCCGAAGTGGTAAAATCCGTGTTGATGAAGAAATTCTATCGGAATAATCGCCTGAAGGTTAATTAAATTCAAAGAGTTTGTTAAACTCTGTTTTCTGCAAAAGGAACTGTAAAATCCGTGTTGGTGAAGAAATTCTAGTCGGAATAGTCGCTGAAAATAATTTAAATAGTTTTTAACTCCATTTTTTGCAGACAAAACCTGTACAGCAGTTGGCTTATCGAAATTCTAAACAGAATGCTGCAACGGCAGTGAAGGCGAAATTGAAAGTTGTGGCAAAAGCCAATAAAGTATGTGTAAATTGGTATATAAGCTTTTAGAAACGAAATTTCGAAGTTGTAGCTATTAGCTAAGCTATTAGCTATCGTACTACTCAAAACTACCAAATGATTCTTTTTATTTTTTACTTCTGAATTTGCTTTCGTTTCTGACTTGTCTTCTTTTTGTAATTTCTGTAATTTCTTTTACAAAAATATTGAGGATAAATTTTTTTCAGGTCAAAAAAACTGATGTGAAGCGAAAATCTAAGGAAAATGTACTGGTTAATAAAGATGACGAAGATATTCTGGAAGATTTGATGCTTTCTGATGTTGAAGACTGACTCCGGTAAAGTTAGCAGTTGTGTTGTTTTGTTACTTTTCTCAGGAATTTTATGACATATTGATAAATGAAATAATACCAACTGATATGACGAAATTGCAGTAAAAACATATCACAGTTTCTTTACAAGTACTTGATCCATTTAAAAAATTAGAATTTACTGAACATATAATAGGATTGAACGAAAGAACTAGATAAGTGAATTATAAATGGAATACTGAAACAATCAGAGCTCTAAAAAATTTGAATCATTCGAATCATTTGTCGAATTTCTTCCTGATTTAGACACTATCGATAGGAATACTTCTCTAACTTCATCGATTTTTATGTTTTTGTCAAATTCATAACTAGATATAAAAGAACAGGAAAGCTACTAAGCTGAAAAAATACTTGCGTCGCAGAAAAAAATTCAGAAGACAATACTAATAATGGATAATGCTAACTCTTGATAAAACCAAAAATTCAGCATATATGGTGTAAAAATAGAACTTGCACATCCTTCAAAACAAGTAGGGTGAATCGATAACTGCAGCACCAATAGCTACTCCTCCCTTGTCAACGTTTTTACCCTTGCTTCGAATGATATGTCCACTAACATAATTTTTCATGACATTCTCAGCTGCAATATTATCAACAGCAGGTGACCCATAAAGATAACCATAAATTCCTAATTCTCCTACTACATCCATCAGAACCGGTTCTTGCTGTGGTCGAATCATATAGTTCTGAAATAATAGTTACATTTCACAAAGTCCGTGACCTTTACATTTTAAAAAGCTTATAATTTCATACAAATATTTAAATCATTCTTTGTATAAGCAATGCAAAAATATCCTTTTACCTTAACAACCATTGGAGTGATACGTTCCATAATTATATATGCCGCCATTTCATCTCTACTCATTGTTTTCAATTTTTCTGCAATTTCTTTTCCATAATAGTTACCACTTCCACCTTCCAGTTGAGGTTTCAGTACGAACATTTCCGGATGCGCAATTGCATCCTACAAATAAATGATTCTTTTCGTATTAATTGCTCTACTGAACCTTTCCCTTAGCTAACGTTACAACTCAGAATAAAATACTTTAAAGATTGCATTGACAGCCATAACAATAATCATGGCAGGCAAACTAGAGGTAATGGCTAATATAATACGTTACTTATTCAGTTAGAGGAAAACTTCAATGTCAGATGCAAACATTCTGCAATTTTTAGGTTATAGAATTAGAAATTGTAGCAAAGTAATTACAAGGCTTATTTCTTGTTTTTTATTTTTAGTAATTACAAAACCTGAATTATCTTTCTTGTTTTGTCATCATCATTTTCCAGTCCCCACATACCAGCAAATGTTTTTCGAATTCGCGCACACATTCTATCATCAGTAATGTACTTTTCTAGAACACCATTTTCGGACAAAACCTATAAAAGAAAAGCAGTAATATCTCAGTTCTAGCTAGGCATTAGGAAGTAAGAAGAGTTGTGTACTTACCTGTTGTACTTTTTTGGTATTTGCTAGCTGTAGACCAATCCACGGACATTTCACCGCATCAGATAATTCAATGATGCGACGAACGTTCCATTCTGTTTCCGTCGGATAATTTTCTGGTGAGTAACCGGCTCGAAAATATACAACTGCTACACGAAAAGTGTTATCCAACAAAAGATGATTGCTTTCGTTAATTTTCAATCTTAAAAAACAACATACTAATTCAAAGCAACTTTTCACTGAAAAAAGAAAAAGGAAATATTAATAAGCAAGTATATAAATTTGTTATGTGAATTTCCAACAGAATGAAAAACTACACGAGAAAAACCATCAAACCCAAGAAATCTAGACTAAGAATGTAAAGTAATCCTTAAATAATCATCAAACAAGTGAGAAGATGTGGTTCACCTTTCTGCACCATCAGTTAATGTAATACGCATACATCTTGC
Source organism: Mansonella ozzardi (assembly GCA_029876185.1). Taxonomy (NCBI): domain Eukaryota; kingdom Metazoa; phylum Nematoda; class Chromadorea; order Rhabditida; family Onchocercidae; genus Mansonella; species Mansonella ozzardi. The sequence continues at coordinate 103,852 of JARVGP010000015.1, read as the reverse complement.
ACTTCTGTTGCTGCATTCATCAATGCAATATTCCACATGTCTTTGATCAATTTGATTTTGATTAGCATCTTCAACCACGAATAATACAATTGCTTCTGGTACTCTATAATCATACCTAAAATAAATTAATCCCAAACTGTACAATATATTCCATGTGAACAACTGCTGAAGGTATTTGAAAGAACGAAATTTGTTCGTAACCACAAAGTTTGAAGAATAATCTAATTAGGCTTTCTATTACAAAGTTCTGCGTGAGCAAATATACATTATCAATGAGGAATCTGAATCAAGAATTACAATAATACTATTATCTACAGATCACCGGATGGTACACTTACGATTCGAACTTTTAATCCGAAGATTCTAGTCAAACTTCATTCAACAAATTTAAGAAAATTTACCATGCTTCGCAGATTCCTTTTGCAACTGTAATTGCCGGATGATTATCCGGAATAGCCCTTGCAATAATTTTATTGGGAAGCTGCAACGTTTCCAATGTTCTCCTATGCAAGCAAGTTGCACGTGAGGCAAGCGAACCCATGCTTGCGGCTATATTGTTGACTTCAATCTGAAGTTCAATACTTTCAGTAATGGATTCTTTTTAGATTTTTTTCGATTAGGAAGCTAAAAAATCGATATCTAAATCTTGATAAAGTTCTATAATTCATAAGCAGAAACTCGAAATGGAATATCAATCTTATTTCTGTTAATTCAATGGGAAAAAAATTGCCAACTGTAACCATAGTTATTTCCGGTAATCCACCCAGCAATTCAGCAATTAATTTTAAATTAAAAATTACTACCAATAACAAAACTGATTAAGTGTTCTTTAATTGAATAGACCTGCTTTAGACAACGATTTCCACAATTGTCTTCGTGACACATATAATCATTTCTCTGTATCAACAACGTCTTCTTTTGACAAAAGTTTCGGTTTCGCAGCACATTTAGGATTTCCACAAAATGCCTAGAAAATTTGGTAAATTTGAGAAAAACAAATAATAAATATATCCGTGCTTGAATATCTGCAATGCAATTGTAACTTATAGTACAGATTCTGGAAAATGCATCAAACAAATCTACCCATAAAAAATAATTTTCAAACTTAGTATTTAAAAGAAAAACGAACAAAAACGACAGTTCACCTTGTAAAACTATCAGTTTTCACTACCTCAGCATGTGATTTGATCAAGAAGTCGAAATCCCATGATACTCGAAAATACAATAAACTAAATGCCTGCAAATTGTTTGATAATTATTTCAGAGAACAAAAATTCAGCATAATATCTTTAGGGTGATTCTAGAAATAGATCGAAATTAAAGCTATTTCAGGATAATCCAACAATTAAAATTTCTAGTTTTCCGTCTTGCATGTGCATTAACAGGTATTATATATATATCCGTGCTTACAGTGCAAAGTAAATGTTTAAAAAAATGTGAAATTAAAATGTCAATTACTCCAAAACTGCAATTAAAAAAAAAAAATGCAATTCAAATAATAATCAACACGACTCTCTTAACAGAAAAAATAGAAATTTAATGGTGTAAAATTTCAAAAGTTTTTTAACAATACAAAAAAGAAGTAATACCATACGTATTGAATATCCATAGCTTCCTGAAATAAGCTGCGAGGAAACGGTGAAGGCAAGAGTGTACATGGAACTGTTTGACATACATCGCCACGATTGGCACTTTTTTCTGTTCTCATTACCATTCCATGCGCCTACAATGAAAAACTGAATCACTTTAAGAAAATTTTAATTTTCACTTAATGAATTTTCACCCTTAGTTTATTTTTTTGATATGACATTGTCATTCGTGTAAATTATACTCACGTAAAACTCACGTTCTGCGTGTGAGAAAATATTAAACGCACTGAGAGAAAAAATATTAAACGCAAAAGATTAACTAATAAATAAATATAAACACTAACATGTGCCCAATCAACAGTGTCCTCCACCAGTTGCTTCATCAATTTCTCATCAATGAGCTCTAATTTCGGATAATATTCCAGTAAGGAAACATCATCAATTCTGTCCGATGTTTCATCCATGAATGGATCTTTTCAACTTCCTGAATCCAAAATATCACTCTGTATTGAACAAATATAGAACAAATAATAACAGATAAAACTTCACCTACAAGAAAAAATTCTTGGGAAATGTGAAAAAATTAAACTTTGTTAGCATAACAGCCTTCATTCGAAGCAATGAATTTCATGACTAAATTTATTTGATAAAATTCATCATCAAAGATCAAAAATTAAATGAAATATTTGAAACAAAATGAAAACGAAGGAGCTATTTTATTGCCAACAGACAGTGTCACAACATTGATGAATCAATCGATCATGCAAACATATTTTAAAAACTAATTTTTCAAAAAAAAGCTACCTGAAAAACTAAAGAATTTAATGAAATATCATTGATCGTGCTGATAAGAACTGACCAATCGATAAGTCACTGATAAGAACTGACCAATCGATAGGTCACTGATAAGAACTGACCAATCGATAAGTCATCATAATTAATGACCTGTAAACAAAAGTGAAAGTGAATGATTGCATATATAAGTGTGCATCTTAACTAATCATTTCCTCATTTTATTCAAATTTCGTTGGCATATTAATTTGATGCTTCGATTAACAAAAAATAAACAATTCGTTCTCTGACCAATTAGCCTATTTCTGTATATAATAAAAGGCTTTTCGTTCAAAAAATTATTGATTAAGAAGAAGAAAAAGACGATCTAACTTAAGAATGATATTGAAAGATAAATAAGATGAACAGAGTAGAGATATTACCTTAGCAACACCCAAGCGCTATTTTCGGGACGAGAAGACTAACTGTGCAATAATCTTGATCCAGAACAATCGATACATAATAAACTGTGCAATAATCCTGATCCAGAACAATNAGAAGACTAACTGTGCAATAATCTTGATCCAGAACAATCGATACATAATAAACTGTGCAATAATCTTGATCCAGAACAATCGATACATAACAAACTATGCAATAATCCTGATCCAGAACAATGGATACATAGTAAATTATGCAATAATCCTGATCTAGAACAATGGATACATAGCAATGGTAATAATTTTCCTTTTTTTCTTTCATCCTGTTTTCTTTCTTCATTTATTTTCGCTTCATTAATATTTGTTGTTTTTTTCTGCAATCTTACACGAAAAATCGGAATGATACCGGAATTCTGAGTTGTAATCTATCGTATTAAGATTTGTCTCTTTGTCCATAAATCCTCATTTACGGGTTTATCCATTCCGATAATTGGCCTCAAATAGAACGACCTCATTTACTAACTCTTCATTCTGAGAGTAAATAATTTGTTCAATTGCTATCAACTGCTCGGATGTGATTAGTCTCGGATTTTCAGATTCCTTCTCTGAAATCAAATCTTTATTCTTTGTTACTCGTTCCCCGTTACAACTATAACAGGCCTATAAACTGATAAGGCAGAAGAATGCCATCAGTATACAAGACTATGCTATCAGCCATATAGCCATTAAGAATCAACAATCAACGGGTCAATATGTGCATTGATCTTTTAGCTTAATAGATACGCTTATTCAAAAGTCAGAGGTCATCGTGCATGTATTAGATTTGAAGTTATAGCTGTACTTGAATTTTACCATGGTTTATAATTTTTCAGACAAGCACATAATCACCAACAGAAATTAGTTATGAACTAAAACACACATTAACATGTTACATTAAGTAAATAGAATTTCTGTTCATCTCTCAATATATCATTCTATCATTTATTGTTTATTCATTCTATCCATTCAATTCCTTGAAATTAAAATAAATTTCTAGTATACACTGGAGTACTTAAATCCCATACAAATGGAGCATTTATATCATCCGCTTTCATATCTGACTTAACAATCCGATTTATTGCAAATTGTGTAAACAATAAAGACATAAAAATTGTTGAAATTATGTGACAATTTTATTGAATGATTTATTGAATGCATACCTGGTTAAACTTTTTTCCACAAGACTATTGAAACTGTGTGAAACTTTCATTAACCTCAATCACTTCTTTCTTTTTTTTTTTTTTAAATTTGAAGTTTGTTCTCCAGAAATAAAGAATAATATAGCACATTCACACAACATATACATACACACATACGGACATATACATACATACATGAACATCTATAAACACTGTAATATTTTTGTAATAGATTCATTATTATTATTAAATTAAAATAAGAAATAAACAATAGCACCATCAATAAAAATGGTATTATGAGTACAAGTAATAATAATAATTATGACAATAATAATACTGGTAATAATAATGAATAATATTAATAATAAGAATGGCATTAATAAATAATAATAATAATAACGTAATAATAGCAATATAATAATGATAAATCAATAGTAATATATAGCAGTAATGATGATAATATAAGGAAAACAATAATGATACTATTGACGATACTGTTATTAATGAGAGAAAGAAAAAGATAAGTTGTCCCTTTCTATTTAACGATTCCAGCTGTGAGGAATCTAGGTTGCACTTCGAGCATTTGCGGAATTGATAATGAAAATTCTGTGATCTTTCCATTTTCCTACCATTTCTTCCATTTGGTTTTGAATATTTGTTCCTTTGAATTTCATTCACTTCAAAAGGATAACTTCCGGAATAATGCACAATGATGACTGAATATCCTGATCAAATTATTCAAAACTTTTTCTCCAATCATTCAAATATTTTCAAAAAATATTTGAAATTATTCAAATGTATGAATCATTTATGTTGTTGCACTGTTACATTTGCTAGCATTTCATCAATTCTTAAATTATTGCTTCTCATAGTTTTGAACAAAAAAAAAAAAAAAAAAAATTGAAAAAATTTAGATCGAAAACATTTTGAAATAGCTAATAAGTAGTTCACAAAATTAATCTTTGACTTGATCTCAAATGACTTCTTGAAAGATTGATTCAGTCATTTATTTTTGCCAACATTCAATTCAAATTCTTCTTGCAATTTTATTACCATTTATTTAAAAATATCAAATTTTATTCCATTTCAATGCTTTCATTGGTTGTGAATAGATCAAAAGATTTCATCAATGAATTAGTGGAAAGATCAAATTTCATAAAAATTTCCTGAATTCAAATCCTCATAAATGACCAGACAAATGTCTTTAGCTTAGCTATCTTTTATCATTTGCGATATTACAATCACTTCTTCCATCATCATCATCGCTATCATCTTCAACTTCTGCATCTTCATCTCAGTAACAACCGTAACAACAAGTCCTACGATTGTTGTAATTAGCTGAGATAATTAAAATATATAATCTTCGATTGATGAGCAATGATGTTCAATTTTATTTCCTTTTACTTTTTGTGATTCAGCATACTCAATATTTTATTATCATTCTTTCACTTTTGTTACTAATTTATTATTATTATTATTATTATTATTATTATTATTTCATTATTATTACTATTGCTATTATTGTTTATTATTATTATTGTTGCTAATATTACTATTTTCTTTATGATCATTATTGTAATTTATAATTGATCCTCGTAATTTTTTTCTTCCCCATTAATTTTTTTATTCATAAAGTTATAAAATAAGGCATTCTTTGCAGAACGAATTTTTTTTTTTGAAATATTATTTTTATTTTCAGTGTTCGTATGAATAGAAGAGTTCGAAGTGAAATTTAAACAAACAAAAAAGAAAAAAAATAAGTTTTTAAACATATTTAAACATATTTAAAAAAGCGAAAGAAAAAAAAGTTTCTTTTGTAAAAAAATTAGAAAGTTCTGCCTGTATAAATTGATGAAAGATTAATTAAAATTTTGATAGATAGCAATGATTGTATTTATTATTGGATTATTATCATTATCGGTAATATACGAAATTAATGTGACATTGGTTGTTGTAATATTGCTGTTGTAAATCGTGAATATATCAAGTAAACAAGAATGAGTGCGAAATATACCATGGGATAAATGATTTGAGTTAAAAACTTTCATGAGAAAATTAAATTGAAATCTCATTCATTCATACCTTATCAAAATTCTTCTACTTCTTTTGCAAATCGTAAGTTTTATTTCGTTCATTTCAATTTCAGTTCATTTTGTTAAGATCATTGAACTCTTTAGCGCAATCAAATACAAACGATGTAAATTTTATGTGAAATGTAAAGCAAGACTCCAAATGATGTTGTTGCTATTGAGCTCCACTTAACCTTGAACTTCAAAGTAATGTATTTTAAATGGAAAAATGATTTATCAAATTATTGCATTTATTTTTGCATACCCTGAAAATAAACCAATCATTTGATATGTTGCAGTTAAAAATTTCATAAGCATCACACTCATGACTTTGCAAGTTGAAATTTACAAAAGTTTTTGATTGTTTGTTTATCAAAAAATTAAATTTAATTAAATATGAAAAAATTTGATTCATATAATCTTAAAGTTCTTTTTTCAAAAATATAAACATAGGATTAGTAGTTGGAAATGATTCATTAATGGAAAAAAGAACAAAATTATTCCAGCAATGATTAGGTGATAAATTTTTCCACAAAATGAATTTATATGTTCTAATCATTTTCCAAAACAACATCTTCAGCAGAGAATAAGAATCTGAGAAGGAATTTATTTTACGTTTGAGAAGTTTTGAGGACACTTATATGAATCTGAGAAGCAATTTACGTTTACGTTTAAGGAATTTACATTTGAGGAAAGTAGAAAAGTGAAGAAAATGAGGTAATCAGAATCTTGAATAAGATTCATCAATATTTTTGTTTTTTTTTTTTTTTTTTTTTATTATTTTATTTATTCATCCATATATACCAATGCATCATATATAAAGTGCACATACGAAAGAACCAATTATCAATTCTAAATTAAAAAGTAATTTGTGATTTATCTAATTACTAACAATTAAATGATATTGGGGACAAGATGAATTATGTTTGCAACAATTAGATTGATTATGATGATAGTTATACAAGGATAATGCCGCAAAATATCTATGATATATGTTGAAGTGTGTTAATTAAAACTAGTTTAGGAATTATTTCCGTTTATCATTGCCATCTATATTTTATCATTAAAATCCGTTTATCTTGACCTAAGAACCTATTATATATAGAACTATTTCACGATTACTACATCACTGAATCAATTCTACATCATCTAATACTATTGCTGTTTAAATCTACTTTATTGCTACCGTTTATCAAATTCAATTTACATTTTCACTGTTAAATTCAAATTATCATTACCATTATTAAAGTTAAAAAAAAGTTACATATATGTATGCTGAAATTTAATTTGCCCTAAATACTTATCACGATATTATGTTGGACATATAATGTCAACTGTATCTATTGGTAGTAGCTGGGATGGATTAATTGTTATTATGATTGTTTGGTACTTACTGCGCTGTTTTTTACTAACAATTGATAATAGTTCGTGCAGTAATTCCAAAAACTGATAAATTCGTTTTTATTTTATAATAAATGTATCCGAAATAAACCTTGACATGTGTATCGTCAAATCTCCTCCACATTCATAAAAATATTAAGTTCAACTTAATATGTCCAAATAAATTACCGTAATTGATAATAATATGGCAATGATACTGCAACTGATAGCAGATTGCAGTATTTATCGCAGTGCCATTCAGTATCTCATCTTCATTGAAACCAGTTATTGTCTCTTCTATTATAGTATCCTCCTTTGTTATTGTTGTCATTGTTAATCTGTTTTGCAATCATTAAAATTCAACCTGTCGGCCACTGTTTATCATTTCAGTATAAACACACACAGACACACGAACATATACAACACACAAGCACACACACAAGCACACACACAAGCACACACACAAGCACACACACACATATATATATATATATATATGGATACATATTGGAAAAGTTTTGTCTAATTTCGACAATATTTAATTATTTGTTTTTGTTTTTTTTTTCACTTAATCAAGCATATAGCCAGCAATCCAATAAAATTCCATGTCATTATCATCCTTTCACGATCCTGTTTAAATAACTTAACCAAATGCTAGCAGTGAAATTATCAATCTGGCCATGATTTCCGGCTATGTGTAATTGATTTATGAAAAAAATCTAAGTTAAAATATAATCTAAATCAGTCCTATCAATTAAATGCAATATGAGCATCAATATGAATCATGTAATTTTTATGACTTCTCCTTAAACAAAATATGATTTTGAATTTTCAGTCATTTATTGAACTTTTTCTGTATGAATCATATATAGGTAAAACGTAAAAGAAGAATAATATGTGAATGATATAAGATATTGTTCACACATAACATAAAAAAGAGATCCAATTAATTTAATTAATTTTTTCTTCTCACATATAAACATAATCTAATGATAGTAGGTAGATCTCTTGGAACAGGTAAATTCCTTGAATACGCAAATTTCTTAAAACAATATCTATCATTTTCATTCCATTTCTCTCGAAATTTTCATTAATTTTTCTTATTTTTGTTTTTTTCATAAATTATTAGTTTCTTCTCCTCTCTCTCTCCCTTTTTTTTTGCCAATATTTTTCAAAAAAATTAACAGAATTGCCTTTCATAATTTTTTCATCTTCAATAAATAATGTCCATCATTTTTGATCAATCGATTAAATCAATCACATATTTAGTTTGTTGATCGAAGCAGAGAGTAGAAAGTCATCTATATCTATAGCCTAATTAGGATGACACATTAAAAATTGTATGCTCAGCCAATTTCTTCTAATAGCAATGATTAGTATATACACATCTATCAAAGTTGACGCTTAATTATCGCTGAATTTGCAAAATGATAATTATTAAAAGCTTTTCGTTAGCTAAAAAATTTCCAACGGCTCATTTCACTTCAGCAATTGTCAAATATATTTCAAACTTGTTGTTCTAACTATAAATTAAAATTTTTCAAAGAAACAATTAAATTTGAAATTTATTCCATCTATTGCTTGATTGGCTCAAAATATTTAGAACATATGAGAAAATACATGAAATAATGAATGAACATAAAATTCTAATATTTTATCTTTTCCAATTTAATCTTTGCAAATTTTTTTGCAATTTAATTGCAATTTGTCTTTTTAATTAGAAAAATTTTCTTAGAGCACAGTACCAAACAATTTATTTCTATTGAGAAAATTGCGAGAAAATAAATGATGGGAAAAAATGTGTGGAAAAACATTTTAATGTTTTATTTTTCAAGTTAATTTTTGCAAATTTTTTTTGAATTTAATTTGGAAGCCAAACAATTTGTCTTTTTAATTAGAAAAAATTTTTTTGGAGCACTGTACAAAATAATTCATTTCGATCTTCCGTACAAAAAGTTTCATTGAAACACTCTATGCGAAACATCCTTTTCTTCTTAAAATCATTTCCTTGGGCTAAAGGAGTAAGTAAGTAAAAAAAAATTTTTGCATATTTATGTTGGAGCTATGAAAAATAGATTTTTTTTAAAAAAAATTTTTTGTTCTAAATTGCAAGGGAATCTTTTGTGTAAAATTTCTTTCTTTTATTGAATTGTAAATTTGTACTTTGGCACATTTTATTGTTTTTCTTCCTTTTTTTGACTTTTCTTGACCTAAATATGATTGACATATTATAAGCATTACTGTTAATCAGAATTATTCTTCAATCAAATCAATCCATTAATGATAGTCGTAATTGCATCCTGTTCGATCAGATAAACTTATCCGGTTGAACGAAATGATTGTTTGTGGAATAGATATCGTAAAATTTCTGCAAATATCAATTGTAATAAAATTTCAACAATTCATTCATTTAGAAGTAAATAAATGGTCTCAGTGCCGATTAGAGCACTTAATGCATTGTGCAGCGAAACATCACGCAGTATTCAAGAATGGCTTACGGAATTAATGGTGACAAGTGAACCGGAATGTATCTTCGTTTTATACGCTAAATCATTTTTAAATGTCACTGACCAGCAACATCCACTATCATCAACAACATCAAATCATTGCGAGGATCAAAATAATGCAAAGTATTTTGCGCCTAACACTTTAATTATTTAAATTTACATCTGTTTTTAATTGGCAATTGAATTTCTGATTTCACTCCAAATCTATTTATTATATAATTTGAAATCGTCATATCAAATATTAATAAATTAGTTGTTTGCATGAAATGAAAATTATAGAGATTTACAGTTAATTAAAAAATTAACAAAAAGAAATGCTGAAGGAAATTAACATTCTAATCAATTTTTTTATTATCAATATGTAGGCAAATACAGATTGCTTCTCTGCTGTCCATTTTGTTGTCCATTTTATATCATCCATTCTTAGTGCTGATTAGATTACAGGGTCAATTAGGAACAAAAAAAGTTTTGAATTTTCGATTATTATATTTCTTTCGAACTTCTGGCTACATTTATCATCAATCTGTTAACTTTTTTTCCTCTTTCAGTACCGAGTAATAAACTGCAAGAGCTGAAAAATTATTAGTTGTTAAAAATTTTTCGAGTTCAAAAAAAAATTTCAATTTTTCTCAATTTTATTACTGTTTGATTAATATTAGATAAAAACATCAAAACAGATTAATTATTAATGAGCCATATGTGTAGGGCAAATTATGACTGGAAAGTAATTTATGATTCCTTCTACTGTAATTATAAAATTATGTAATAATGTTAAATAAAATAGAAATTAATTTTTTTCATGGTTCTTTCAATTGCAAATGCGAAATGGAAAAGATTTAAAAGATAATTTTAAAAAAATTAATAGATCAATTAGTAATTTTTATTAAAAAGATATCATATTCTAAAATTTCAATTTCCAAATGTTGAATCAATGTTTTTTAAATTGCAGTTTACCAACAACATCCATAAAACCAAAACGACGTATTGCTCGAATGATATCATCATCATCATCAGCAGGACAAATTACAAGTGCTTCAGCATCAGAATCACCCGGGGTGAATGTTGAGAAGAAATATCGTACTACGATGTGTTATCAGCTTGATGAAAACGGCAAATTTACTGCTACAGAGTTGGTTTTAAGAGATTTTAAGAGATTTAAGAGGTTTTAAGAGAAAAAAAAAGTATTGAAATTATCCTGTAAAATATGATAAAGCAAACTTTTTTTCTTGAAAAAATTTTAATCTTTCAATAATTTATTTGTTCAAGATGCAATCCGGTACCAGTATCAACAGTTATTCGCGTGAAATCTTCTTCCATGCATTCTGATGAAAAGAAAAAAATGAATGAGTTGGAATCAGAAAATGATTCTGTTACAAATGATTTACCATCAAACACATCTTATGATGCATCAGCAGTGATACGCAGATATAATGCAAAAACAAATTTTATGCAATTGAAACGATCACTTACGCCAAAGATTTCCACCAAAGGATACGGTTTTAGATGTAAATTACGTCGTAAATCACAGAAGCAATTATACCAAACAGAATTTCAGCAAAAGCAAAAACAGTACAAGAATGAAACGATTGAGAGTGATCAGAGTGATCAGAAGCTAAATGACCAAACAGCAACAACAATAAGGCATTGTATAAGTGAACAAAGTTTACGAACTTGTGAACGAACTTGCTCAACAAATTATCGATCAAATTCATTCAATCAATCGTCGCTAAAAAATAAAACTACGGACAGCAACAGTGGTTGGAATAGATGTGAAACAACCAATCAATTGTCACCAAATACTAACACGGAAATCAACAGTGATCCGGATAAATGTCAAAGAACTTGTTTGAAGCAAAATGATTGCTTCCAGAATTACAACAATGATGGATTGAGAAATTCTTGCAACGTTCAAGAAAACAATTCGCAATCGAATGTGACAACTTCCACAAAATTTAAAAAGCAACCAAGAAAAACATTTTCAATGCAGGTCTATTTTGTAGTATATCCCTGTAGATTTTGAAATTAATTAACAGTTTTGATCAGCTTTTCAACATTTCTGGTTCTTTAAACAGAATCTTATATTAGCTTTTCAACATTTTCGGTTTCCAACTTCCGTTTGTTTACTTTCGAAATAGCAATTTGTTAAATGATTTTTCACGAAAACTTTTCAAATATTCATTTGAAAAGAAAAAATGAAAAAATTTTAGAAAAAATTGAAGCAAGTTTATTTCAAGAAATCTATTTCAACGGATGGTTATAACCGAAATCAAATTTTAAACAATCAGGTAAATTTAATAGGAAACAAATACCATCACTGTTTATTGATTCGTATATGATAAACAAAATTATCGTAGAAAAGATTGTAATATGAATGATAGTTAACGAGATGATCAAATTACCTGTGAAAATAAATAAACTTGCTAATGAACAAACATTTTGTTTATTGATTCATATATGATAAACAAAACTTGCTAATGAATAAACATAAATTTAATGAATAAGCAACGAATAAACAGTAATAATGCTAATGAATGAATAATAATGATGCAATTAACGAATCTTGAAAATTAAATTATACTTGATATGTAATATTATAGGTACAACTTGATGAATCCCCAAGTTCACAAGTGATGAAGTTGATTACAAACAGGTGATAATTTATAAAAGTACAAATGATTTGTTGAAATTATTAATTAGTTTATTTTAATTTAATGCAAATGCTTTGGTTTATAATACTGATAAAAAGTCACTATTAAGGTCAACGTCAAATGAAATAACAACATCAGCAGCATACGAAACGATTGATTCAAGTACTAATAGTAGCGTAGATTCGGGAAAAGAATCGGCAGAATTAAGTTCACAAAATTGGTCGCCCAAAGAGTCATTTAATGGCGATAAGGCAGTTGTAGGAAAGGCTTTACCAACTTATCCTCAAGTAGTCAGTAAGTTTAGAAATCTTTTTTCAACAAAAATATGAAATTTTTTCCATTGTTAAATTTAATCAAATGAAGTGATAAAAGTTGATTTTTTTCGAGTGAAAAGTTTTGGTAACCTGATAATGTCAACTGTTCTAAGCTAATCATAAGCTGTTAACTGTCTTACGTTAATCATAGGCTGTTAATTTTTTGCTAAATTTTTTCAAATTTAAATGGTCCATCTTTATCATCAAATACTTTCGTAATTAATTTATAGCAATGTAATTAAAATGAAAAATTTTTAAGATACAATTGATTCCGTGTTACGTGCATGTAACATATTTAACGCTACACTAAAAAATCACATTAATAAAAAGTGGACCAGCAATTTAATTTGTCACGCGAAATTATTAATTGCTACAATTCAATGCTCACAATTGGTTATGTTTTTTTCCACTCACGTAAGTATATTAATTTCTATATTTTTTATATTTCTTTGTTACAATTATTAAACAGAAATATATGTTTACGTGAGATTTTTCACGTGCTTGAGACTTTCACGTTCTACTAGAAGTTCATTGATTGTTTGAAAATTAATAAATTTATTAATTTGCACCCATGTAGATAATGTCTTTAATGAATGTTTAAGTATTAGTAGTTTATGTATTAGCTATGATATGTATTATTTCCATTTATTTCATACTTTTTTAAAAATTTAAAAATATTCCATTTAAGGATTTAGCTACAATACGACGAGTGATTTCTGATTTGGAATCGGAACAAGGTTGTACGGAAAAGCTTACTGATACATCTAATTTCCTGATTACTCTATTACAGAAGATGATTTATGAAATTCTAGTTGTCTTTGCACAAATAATATCAGCATATTTGGCTGAATGTACCAATCGCGATCGATTCTTAATCATTGCACTTGAACATCTTCTAAGTTTGATGCTTCTTGATGAGAAAATTTGTGACATTATCATCCAGGTGATAAAATCATTAAATCTTAATTTGAAAATAATATAAATTATTGAACTTTTTTACTAAGTTCAAGATGAATTTCAAGAAAAGATATTATTCGTATTTTAAATGCTATAAGAATTTGTTAAATAAATTAACTGAATCATGTAAATAATCGATATATCAATAATTTTATTTCAGTTCAACAATTATAAATATCATATAATCATATTAATTATTTTTATGATCATATTAATTAGTCATGTTAATTAATTAATTTTTTCTCCAAATATATTAGGAAATTTTTATTTCTGGACAAATTATTTTTTGCTAATTAATTCAGTATGGTGGTTTGGATTCGTTGTTGTATTTTTGTGAGATACCATCCATTTCAAATGGTATACTTGGATTGATACTTCGAGGTCTAGCAATCCTATGCGGTAGCTGTCAAGGTGCAATAAAACTTTTAGCTGTAAGTGATGACATTGTGCAGTATTTGACAAGCAATATTTGATATATGAGCATTTGCGGAATGATAAAGCAATGTTATATTTGAGCATTTCGGGAATGCTACCATTTTTCTAGCATTTTTCCTAATTTATATTCGGCAAAGCAGAAATTTCATCGGTTGCTATAAATTTGATAAAAATCTTCAATTTATTTTGTTCGATTAAATTTTGCTTTGAAATTTGATAAGATGGCAAGATTAACTGATTAAATTTATTTTCTTTCATTTATACATGAATACTATAGTAATAAGTCTTAAAGGTTAGAATAGATACCTGTATGTGCAATAATATGATCAGAGTTATAATTAATGAGTTTCAGATGTACAAAATAGAAAGGCGATTTGAAATATTTTTAATCTGATGAAGAACTTTTTTCAGCTTAACAAATTTGACTTAATTATTCAATTGCTATTCATTTCAACAATAGCTTGCTCAGCAGAAGCTGCTGGTGTATTAACTCAACTAACAAATCCTAATCAAAATTATGTTCGCCTTGGTTCTTTGATGCCAAGTGTTGTTATACGAATTCTCGGTATTCAATTTTATTTCACCTCAATGATTTATGTTTAATCTTTCAATTCTAAGTCAAAAAATTTCGACTCACAGTACCTCAAAATTCTCATACTACTGTTTTATCGTAGAATTTTGCAAAAGATTTCTATGAAACGATTGCTTATCGATTAAAAACCTGGATAGATTCTTGACTTTTCAATTAGCAGTCAATTACTTCCCTAGTATCCATCGAGCAGTCAATTACTTTTCTGGTACTTTAATATTTATCCATTTCTGATCAATAATTCTTTAGTTATTTAAATCTTAAATTTCAGAGATTGTTGATAAAAGTAAAACAGCAGAATCCTTATTGTTAGCATTGGCCGCATTAGCAAATATAACGATTCAAGAAATTGGAACTATTGATATCCTGTACCAACATAATGCTATTAAACGTTTTGTTCAAGCTTATAAACAACCAAATTACCGCAATATCTTCATTGAAGATCAGGTAAACCGGATTAGATCGGATCTGTCAACATTTTCAGCTATTCTATTAAAGTTTTTTTTTCTTAAGATTTCTTTTTTTGAAATTCCTTTATATTTTAGGAATTTTTATTTGATTGCAATTTCAGTTGGTGACAATTTTTATCTGTCTTGCAAATGGTGCATATATTGAAGCATTAATTGGCCAAGGTGCAATTGAACTTTTGCTTTCATTTTTACAAACACGTAATTGGGTACATGTCAATTACTGTAGGAGGATTCATATACGTGTTACGCAATGCTTACGAATGATAGCTGATTACGGAATTGGCCTTAAGGCCATACATGAAGCAAATGGTGAATAGTTTCAGATTTTGTCATCTTAATTAAAAATTTATAAATGGAATTTTTTTTTGGACTTCAGCTTAGCTTCATTGATTAATTTCAGCCATAAACAATATTTGTATGAACAAAAATCAACGAAAAACTTTAGAATTTTTGATTTAAATCAGATTTTAAAAATTTAAGCTATTTCAATAATTAATTAGTTTTTGACTTCAAAACAATTTCTAATGATGTTTTCCAGATGCTTACAATTTATTTATTTTTTTTTTGAATTGAACCACTGAACTGCATCTATAATTAACTCGTAAAATTGAATAATTTAATTAAGACAATTAATTTTTAGGCTATGTAAGAATACTGAAAGCAATAGAAAGTGATAATATACCAATGGATGCAAAAAATACTTTGTGGTGGATAGCGGAACAGTTAGAGCAAAAGTATCAGTTAGAAAGTGCTGTATAATGTTGCAATAAAAATTTCACGCTAAAATTTTAATTCATTTTTCAAAAAAAAAAAACTTTTCCAATTCATCCTAGTAATTCTTGCTTAAGTTAAGCTAATAAAGTTAACTTAGGCTAATCTTGTAATTCATACTCTCTTTAATTGCAGCACTTGTAGCCGCAATTTTATTTTATCAAGCGAAAATCTATGGCTCAATTCTCTTGTTTAAGTTAAGCAAATAAGCCATGAAAAGTTTGAATCAGAAGAATTATGACAAAAAAAAAAAATTAAGGCTCAGTTCTAGCTTCTATTAGTAGCCAGGCTAATAGATTAGCTTATTTAAGTTTGATCTAATCTTCCGCAAAATTTTACAAATTATTAATTTCAATTATTAATTATCAAATAAATTTTAAGCTAAAAAATTGTGCTTTTAAATGATTTTTTTTTAAAAAAACGGGAAAAAGAATTTGATGAAATAAAACGTTTTGCGTGAAGCATACGTAAAATGTTTGTTGTGATATTTTTCTCAAATAACAAATAATTTTGAGTTGTCTAAATGTTTTACTTTAATTACAATTAGAAAGCATGTATTGCTTGATATTTGTGAATAAAATTCTTTGCCCAAAGTACGTGTTCCCATGTACGTTGTCCATATCATTATTATATTTTCATATTAATAAAATTTCTCAATATATAAATGAATATTAAAACTGAGAAAATTGACATCGGTTTTATTTCAAATTTTTTTTCTGAACTTTATTAAATTTCTCAAATTGAATTTTTCCTTGTGGATGAACAATGGACAATAGATTACTGTAATTTACAATTTTGAAGAGAGTATGCAATGAAGTTTTAAATTAGCATTTGAATTGTGAAAATTCTTCGAATTCAATTTTATCGGCTTTTGAAAATAAAGATTTTATTATTATTAAGGCTTGAAATGATAAAATAAAAATGATCACATGAGGTTCAGTTGTTACTATTGTTAATTTATGCTTATATGTAAATAATACGTAAATATGTAATAGTTTAAGCGTAAATAGTACGCAAATATCTTATACGTAAAAATGTAAATAGTATCGTTGACATTGGTGACATGTAATAAATTTACAATAATTTTTGATGCTCGTACATTTTAGTAAAATGTTCACTACATTAAAATTAGTTTTATGTATTTGCAAAAGAAAAAACAATAGAAATATTCGATTTTTCAATTCCTAATACAAATGTAACTTTTTCTCAACGAAACTTACATATTAGATCAATGTTAACTTCGACCTGTTGTAATTTAAGATACAAGTGATATACATAATTAAAGTCAAAAATAAAATGAAAATTTTGCAATTTGTGATTAATCAATCAATCAAACACATTTGAATTTAATTTTATCCCTAACGCTAAAATTCACATACTTCCTGTTCCTGTATTAATCTATTTATTACTCATTGTTTATAGTGATAAATTTATATTAAAAATCAAAAGCAAACAAAAATCATATGTTAATAAGATTGATAATTATACAATTAAATTAGTACTTCAGTAGAATAAATTATCTTTGAACAAATATTACATTTATCAGAATTTTCTTTTACTGATATTATCAGTTGACAATTATCAATTAATCATTCTTATCAGTTGATGCCGCAAACAATCATAGTGTTCCGCGATCAAATTTGCTGTAAGTAAAGCTATTCGTAATTCGGCTTTCGCATCAAAAGTTTCATTTCGACATCTGAAAAAAAACATACTATAGAGCTTACACCTTATGGAAAAAAATCGAATTAATTAATTAAATAATTTGTTAAATGGTAAATTAATTATGCAAGTGAACAAAGAAGGTAATTTATATTTTTTAGTCGGAAAAGTGATTAAATTATGAATTAGTTTAATCAGATAATTATATAATGCAAATATTTACTTACCTGTAAAAACAAAAACTATTTACCTGTAAAAATTTGAACAACATTTGCGTAATTGAGCACATTTTAATTGCATTAAATTTACTTCAGCCAAGCAATCATCGCTTTTTGTTGCATTGTATATTTTGTTCCGATTTATTAATGTCCATTCCAAATCAATTTGATTTGTAGAACAAGTTAATGATTCATTGACCTAAAATGTGACATAATTTTTTCATTTATCTCAATTCATACTTTTTTTTGCTCAACATTTCAAATAAGTATAATTTTCATACTTATTTAAATTAGAACTAATTGTCGATTTATTAATCTGAGATTTAAATTGAAATTTAAAGTTTTCTTTCATTTAATTGATATAGTTTTATTTTGTGCAAAATGATAATATAAAAATTAAAGAAACATTTTTTATAATTAAAAAGGAAATATTGAAGAATGAAGACCATTTAAGTTATAAGGTTAATAAATAAATACAGTAAATATGGTAAGGTAATAGAGTTAAGCGATACGATAATATTATGTTCACCTGATTGTGATCCAGACATTCATGAAGCACATTATCACGTTCAACAACTAATTTGTAAAATTCATTAAAGCTATTATCATCGTGATCAATGCAACGATTGCCCATTTCGAGTAATGTTACGCTTGATAATACTGATATCCGATTTACATTATGCCAAAGCATTTGACAGTGATCCATACTTTTTTCCACCTTTAATAGTTAAATAATAAAATTTTGAAAATGATCATATCAATACTGCGACAACTTTATGGTGTTGTTTTGTACAATCAATAGTAATTTAGTGAATTAGCTAACTATCGACTTTTTTCATCAGGCCGCAAAAGAATTTTAAGGCTTCTCAGTAAAATTAAATAACGATGCTTACTTGTCTTCGACATTGTATATAATCGTCACAGGAATTTTCGATGAATTCTTCCTCAAAGCAAAAGTCATTTTTAAGAATTCAATTTTCTCTTCTTTTTAAAAAATTTAAAAAAAAAAAAAATATTACTAAAATTTAATAAAATATTTCAACTCGAATATGTTTAAAATTCTTTTCATGTACCTTTCCAGCTTGATATTGCTCAATACCTTTCCTATATTCCGTATTGTTCAACTTTTGAATTTCATTCGGAGGTACTTGGAAATCTGCCTTCAGCGTCTGCCTCTCTCTATCAGCTGAAACTTTTAAGCAATAATAAAATGATACAATTAATTTTTTGAAAAGCAATGCTTAAAGATATTAGTATTGATTGAATTTTATGAGAGAGATTAAAGTTAAACTTCAAAGATTAAAAAATTAACCTTCCAAAGATCACTGCAACAATCGTGATATATTTAATTTGCTAACGTTGTTTTTTTTTCTATTCAATTTCAGAAATTCATCATATTATTTACCTGTTGGATTTGGCAGTGATTGATAATTATCATCATCTTTATCAGCTGTGGTAGAGCCATAATATGACGCGGTATTATGCCCTCGAAAAAGTGATAAATGCTCCGTTTCTCTAATAAGTATGCTTCTCAAAAACTTTTGCCTGAAGTTAATTGCAAATTTATGAAATAACAATTGTGTGAATGTATGAAATTAGTATGAAATATATGAAATGTATGAAATTAGCAAAATATGAAATCATATATAAAATTAGTAATTCAGAATTAGTAATTATAACTTTCGAGACTTAATTTTTGCAAATAGAAAGCGAAAAAACTTTTAAATTTATTTTGATGGCTTTTTTTTCAAAAATAAATTAAATCTTAAAAATTACTCAGTGGTAGAGAAAAAATGAAGTTTGGAGCAAATGAAAACTTTTTTTAGCCAAGTAAATCATTGATTGATATGAAAAATGAAATAGAAAATATTGATTTTTTAGACTGTAAGTATTCAATCTGGAATAAGAATAGAACTCATTAATACTGATGAATATTTTAAGTAAATGAATATTTTAAGCACCAGGGATTTCGCCGAAAACTTTCCAACAAATCATCGCCATTATTATCATTTGCAAAAATAATCAAGTTTGATGAGGAATCTTCAGAGATAATTGCTGCAGTAGCTGTTGATGTTACAACATTATCTGATTGATAAATACCTTCCTAAAAATTTAGTTGAAAACTTAATTTAATTAGTTAGTGGTTTGAAAGTTATCATCAAACCGATATCATCAAACTGATTACATTCCTAATTTATTTATCGAAATCACTAACTGCACTTATCTTGCATTATCAGTAAACTGATTAAATTTCTCAATTATTAATCTAGGCATTAAATCACACTTACTTCACATTCTTTTGCAGCCAATTGAATTTCACTAATCATGATTTGCATTTGTTTCGTTATGTCAGATTGTTTTACGAGTTCTTTGCATCTAGATAAATTAACTTTTGTTTAACTTTAAAATTTTTTAAATCAAAAAATTTTTTTATATTAAAAAAATCAAAAATTTTTTATTTAATTAAAAAATTAAAGCAAAAGTTAATTGCCTTAATTAATTTATTAATTTTGTGCTTTAATCAATCAATAAAAAATTACTGACAAAATGTCATGTTAAACAATTACAAGACATTAAAGTGTGCATAAAAAAGAATTTTTGAAGATGCAAAAACTTAATTGTTCATCAAGTGTGGTGACCTTGAACGTAAATGGCGATTTTTTCTTTTAAATAGGTCATTTAGTACTGAATTCTTTCAACATTTCTATCAAAAAAATGATTAGAAATTGATGAGACGTACAAAGAACAGAAAGATTTCATTTGTTGAGGCAATAGTATTTAACAGTACTCATATGATTAGTAATTTAACAGTTCTTATATGGTTAGTAATTTAATAGCCACTTATATGATTAGTAAATTAACCGTACTTGTAACCTTAATTTATTCTACGGTTAAGAATTTAACAGTATTTATATGGCTAGTAATTTTCAATAGTGATAGCAGTGATAAAAAGACTTTCTCATTATCAGTTAAAGATCTTCTCAGAAATTATCATTGAAACAAGTGTGGGAAAAATGCTTCATGCATTATTTTTTTTTTGACCTATAATAGATTATAAAATGCATATAATATAAAAAGGAGTAAAACTATTGAATAGAAAAATATTTTAAAGTATTTATAACAATAGCGCCATATTCTGTCATTATATGCAAATTGCGCTTTTTTTTTTTTTTTTTTAAAGAATTTTTGAAGCAAAAAATTAACCCATGATAGGCACTACAGCAATAAAGTAATGGACCGCATTGTCGTTCGAATCGTTTACTGCCTTGGAAACAATTAGTTAATGTTGGCTTACCATTCATATCCCTCAATCCATTGATCATTTCAAATAACGACTGATCACAGTGTTGCTTCTGCAACAGAAAGATTGATTAGAAGTATTTTTGAAAAAATTTAAAAATTGCAAAAAACTTTTATGAGAATTTTAAAATAATTTTTCTCTTTCAACATATCTTATTGAAATTGGAAAAGTTTCGCCATAATTTTTACGATTTTAATTAAAATTTTTCAGAACTTTTCTTTGTAATTTTGCCATAATCAGTGTCGAATTTTTAATGAAATAAATTTGACTTTTTTCTGTTTCGTCTTTTCATTCTTCGTTTTCTTACAATTTTCAATTAATTGCTTTCCTAACATTCTTCTCTTCTATTTCTCTGTTCATCTTCTTTCTAATCAAATTTGTTCGATTTTCAAAGTTTTAAATTAAAAAAAGCTTTGTATATTCTTTTCCAACCAATTCTAATATTACACCATAAAATTTAATTCGAGTACCGAAGAAACTTTTAGCATTATTCACGAATAGTTAAACCTAAATTGAAATAAAAAAAAACACAAAAATTAAATTTAAGAAACTTTGAATTTTGTTAATTCATCAAACTTTAATTATAAGCAAAATTATTTAATTTAATTAAATTGAATTTAATTATGACATAAAAAAATGAATTAAGTGCAGAAGAATGGTATAAATTGAACCTGATCTTCGCTCATTGGCTCTGAACGTTCAGCCAAACATATAAATAATAGACTATTGGCCTCATGTCTTAATCGATCTAACTATAAAGTAACATCATTATTAATTTTTAACAATCAGTAATTAGTGTAATTAATACAAAAATTCTTTCATCATAGCCATTGGGCATTATATTGCGCATTAACCGATCTGTTTTATAAACTAGATTATTATTATTTTTATTACTATTTTTTGATAATTAATAAAATAAATAATACGATAGTTTTACCATAATATTAATCATTCTACTTTTGACAATTAATAATGGGTATAATTGATGGCATAATTAATATGAAAGCTTTTTCTTCGTAGATTACTGAGTTCATGCATTAATCGGTCTACCTATCCATATTGCTATTCTTTGATAATTAATTAATAACTTATAACTGATAACTAATATAATTAATTGCATAATTAATATGAAAAGTTTCTGCATCGGTAGGATTTTTAGTTGTGAAAAAAAAAATTGCTAAAGAACCACCGATTGATAACGACTTCGAAGTTGAATATGACATTGTTGACCAACTGGATCATGGGATGGTAGCCAATACGGTGTCAGTACGCTATCCCATAAACAAAGTTTTTCTTGTAGCTGCGAAATTATTCCACATTCACCCAAATATTCACAATATGATATGGAATCATTCTGTAAATATGATTTTCATTTCTTATTTTTTTCGATAATAATTAATTTATCAAGTTACGGTAATTTATCAAGTTATTAATTTGTCAAAAAAAATTGCTATAGTTGATAAAAGTGATAAGAAGAAACTCTAATATTGTTTTTTTTTTTTTTTTGAAATGAAGTAATTTCATAAAATTTGACAATTATAGAAAAAAAACTTACTAAAGGGATCGAAGTACATGCAAGTATTAAATTAGAAATGATAGAAATGAAGTAAATTGCATTTTCCATTGTTTATTTTTTCTTTGCTATTTGATTGGTGATAACAGTAATAACAGTGATAACAGTAGTGATAAAAAGAAATTTTGTTATTGTTAGAACACTATACAATCTATCATTATTACTTTGCTGAAAATTTTTGAAGTTAGAATAAGTAATTGACGAATAATTAGTTACTCATATGTGGATGATTATATTAGTCAAAAAAAAAAAAATAATTAGCATAGAATAATGAAAATGATAAGAAAATTTCGCGTAAGATAGAGCTAATGATAAAGATCAGCGATATTATAAAATATTTCTACAACAGGCAAAAAAAAAGCAAACATATAAGAGAATTAAAAACGGGAATTTTGTGAAAATATGATGCTGCAGTGTTATTCTACGTTTTATCACCGATATTTTTCAAATACCAGTCGAGATTTCTGGGATATTTTCTAATTGTCAGTCTAGATATCTGGGAATAAAAAATTGAGCCAAAATTAATTGTATGTCAATGATTTAACATTAAGTTTGTTGGATTAAGACAAGTAATACTATCAAACACATATGATGATCGTAAACTATTAAACTTTGATCGATGATGCAACAACGGTTGTTTGTAAAATGATCGGGTTAGAATGATGACAAATTTTTTCTTTCAAATTTCAAATTTTGACCTATTTAAAAAAAAAAAAGTTGTTTTTTCCGCCTACTTTTTTTAGAACACTTGTTTTATATGCAGTAGTATTACTGATAGTATTAGCATTAATTACAATTAATCAATTTATATCATTGTAATGGTATCAGTAGCTAATTTAATTCGTTATCATTGCCATAAGAAAATAGCATCAGTTAGTTTGAAAGAGAAAATTGATTGGAGAAAAAGAGGCATTGCGAAAATTCATCTAAAAAGAAAATCTGAAAAAAAAAGTAACTAAAATTTTTTTCTCTGAGAACAAAAACTTATATAAAATGAGCGTTTATTTTTAAATTAAATAAGCAAGCAAATTTTCTTTCAATTCTTCCACTTCTAAATTTCATTTCAGTTATTCATTTGCAGAGTAATAGGATAAAATTTTGATGTTCTAAAGCAGTAGAAAATGTAATTTAAAATAGCCAAGCATAATTAGAAATTAAAAAAAATTCCCACAAGTAATAAAACAATTAATGCAGATTAACAATGAAATAGATTTGTCAATTCATAGCATTTAGATTTTCTTTTTTCCGAAATTTAATTTAATTCAAAGTTGGAAACTCATTCCCGAAATTTATACTTATTTAAATAGAAAGTGATATTAATACAAGAAATTATTCTCGTAGCATTATAACAAAAAGTTTGCTTCGTCCTTTCAACATCATTTTATTTGCTTTATCGGTTAAGGTAATACTAAAATTTCAATTTTAACAAATGTTGAAGTTATTTTAAATTTTGCATTTAAAAATTTTATGTATTTAAAATTTTCATTTCTGGAAATAACACGCCAAGAGAAAAAAAACAATGTAGAACATTGAAGAGAGGTCAGATAAATTGAAACAGCATTTCCGTCTTCATTATTTAAAACAAACAATGTTTCCATCACACTGTTAATTTATCCTAACTGGTACAATGGGTACTTTGTTACAGTATTCAATACATTACATCAGTAATGGAAAAATATTTCAGTAAATGTGAAAAAATTTCTTTAAATGTGAAATAATTTTTTTTTTCATCATTTTAATTTCTTCTATGTTGACTTTTGATTATTTTTTTTCCTGCATAATTTTTTTTTCCAATTTACTGATTGAACAACAAAAAACTAATATTAATTAATAAACAACACAACTGTATCTAATTTGCCAAATTTACTTGGTTCAAAACTCATCATTCCCGATTAATTCTCATCATATTATCTTTCGACAAATATCCGCTTTAAAATTTATGGCAAGAATATACACCGTCCATATGGGATAATTAATGAATTCTAGTCGGGCGAAGCAGACATTTAAAAGAGTTTAAAACTTCACCAGTTTCAAAGAATCTTGATTACTTGTTTTCACAATTCTCAATGAATCGAGCGAACCTGTAATTATTCTGAAATTTTTGTGACTAAAATTATTTTTGCTTGAATAATGAAGAACAAGTGTCAAACTTACGTAAATGTAAATTTCTGAAATAGCGAAATTCAAATCTATTCGATACGCATAAATTCATCCCGAACTTTTTGTCCATTTGTTTACAATTGTTATATGAAGAAAAAAAAATTGAAAAAGTGAATTAAAAAAGGCGACAGTGATAAAATTGCTTTCCTTTATAGCCAAATTGAAAACAAAATGTATAAATGATTAAAGTAAACAGTAAAGAAACAAAAATTATTGTGTGAACAAATTAATGTAAAAAAAAATCTTAATATTTGCTAAAAAAAATTCAAAAAAATAAATAAGAAGAATAATAGCCAAGAAATAACCAAAAAATACGTC
The DNA here is from genome assembly GCA_029876185.1 of Mansonella ozzardi. Classification (NCBI taxonomy): domain Eukaryota; kingdom Metazoa; phylum Nematoda; class Chromadorea; order Rhabditida; family Onchocercidae; genus Mansonella; species Mansonella ozzardi. The sequence continues at coordinate 78,502 of JARVGP010000015.1, read as the reverse complement.
CTCTTGATTTTATTTTACTTTTATTGGACAATTAGTTACTGCTTTTCTTTCTTTTCTCTATGCTACAAATTGTTTGATGGCTTTCCGGATTACCAAAATAATAAATATGAATAGAATGATTGGATGCAATTGAAATGATATAAAATTGAGGCAGTGAGAAGGTATAAGCTAGCAATAGTCACAAAGAGATTGTTATACTTACGCATTTGTTACAACTGCGAAAACCGCTTGAAATAAAAACGACAAATCATGCAAATGGTCAGATTGTAACTATGATGACCATAACTAAAACTTCCCACTAAATCCATAACATATATTAATTGGCAGCATTTTGCAAAGGCTATGAAAGAGTTCAAACTGTAGGAAAGCTAAATTTCGGTCATCGGACATCATTTTGACCATAAGCTATATTATTCCTTTCTTATATTTTTATATTTGTTATATTCACTGCAGTATATTTTTGGAGTTAAACGAAGCATTTACCACCGATTGGGAACCTATTAATGAAATGTCAATTATCTATAACTGATTAAAATGGCGACAGAGGTTTGTTATTCAAAACTGATCATTTCTGTTATAATTGATTCTTTTCCAACAGCATTTTTCCTCAGTTTGATTGCCGGAAATACATAAAGTGTATTAAAAAAGAACTTCATTCAGAACTTATCAATGGAATGATAATTAATGACAGTATTTGTTTAATGAAACTAACGATATATTCTTTGTTTATTGTGCAACTTATACCTGCTTATTAATTTACTAATTTATTGCGTTATTTATGCCTATTTTTTCATACTTTTTATAAACTAGTAATATTGAGTAATATAATGATCTACCATTAGCAAGTGACACAAGCCATAAATTTCTCCACAATTCCGCATTTACAACAGAAATAGTTGATTGAACTCTAATTTATAACGAATATAAAACAATGTAACAAGCACTACCATTCTTCCAGAAAATATCAAATGTGATATCACTCTTCCGGGAACTATCAAATGTGCGGAAATTGCCAAATTCGATACTTTTCTTCCGGAAAATATCAAATATGATAATTTATCATGCGGTTTACAAACAGTAAGTTTTGATTTTAGGAAATGCATCAAAAAACAAGTTCAAAGGAATGAAAGGAAATAAAGAAAGTGGTCATTTGCTTCTTTGTCAAATAGTTTAAATTACTATTTACAAACTGTTATTAAATATTGTTTTCCGTATTGTTTTCTTTTTTTGGCTGCATTTTTAATCTTTAAAAGTTTTGTTTTAAATTTTGCAACTCACTATAATACATTAATTATGAATATCTCTTTTTCTCTCTCTGCTGCAAGCAGTTTCTTTGTTTTTTTTTCTATTTCTTTTTATAACTTTGAGAATTTTAATTGCACATTTTAATGGGCTCCTTTTACATTTTTCATTTTCGAAAATGAATGCTTTTAGCAATTTTATTTTTTTAAAGAAATCAAAATTTTTGATTTTTGAACTTTTTCAACTTCTTAATATTATTAATTGCAAAGTATTTTAATTTGCGCTCCGAATTTTTTCTCTAAAGTTTCTTTTTTTCCTGTAATTCATTTAATTCTTTGGCTAATTGACTCATCTTTTCAGTTTTCCTTCTTTTTTCCATCAGCTGTTTTTAGTTTGATGATATTTGATAATGTATTACAACTTTTGTAATTTTCTCATGTCTTTAAATATAACAGAACAGGCAATTTAATTTCCAATTAGCCATGGCATGCTTGCTATGCAATACAATTAAAATTTCGGTAACAAATTCAACAAAGATCCGCTAACTCAGAGAAGACAGAAATCTCTGATAGGATAAAAGGGACAAAATCTTGCATGATCTTGATTTTTCTTGATTAATACGAATACAGCTTGCGAAAGCGTAGCCTATCCATCTTTTTGAATTTCTTAGAAGATTTCTGCAAGAGGTATCAAAAACGTTACTACACAGAAAACTGGCTTATGACAGCAAGATACTTTTTTTTTTTTTTTTGAAAATTTAAAACAAATTGAATCATTGTTGCAAAATAATTAAGATAATTAAAATCTTTGGGCAACTAATTTACTTCCTAAAAAGTATATACATTTGTTTCTGTCTGTATTCTAAATGTATTCGGAATTAATTTAACATAAATTTTTGCAATGTTTATATATTATAGCATAGTACGCAATAATACATAATAAGGCATGAAATTGATTGGTTATACAAAAGAATGCGATTTAACAATTATGGCATTATTACTGAAAATTAATTCACGTAATTCTAACATATTAATTTTATATCATTTCTCTTTATCAACAAATAGTTTAATTTAAATATCAAACATACATTAATTTGTGATACATAACTAACAAAAACAAATTTTACTGCGAAAAAATGAAAATCACCAATACCTGCAAAAATTATTAATAAATTTGAATATTTTCAAATTTTTTGTTATCACTGCATGATTACAAATACAACGATGCCACATATATATATATATATATGCATAATATAGAGATACAGTGATCAGTCAAGAAATATACAGTGATCAGTCAATAACAGTCAATGATAAGAAATTATAATGATAAATTTGAAATGAATAAATTGAATAAGAATATAAAAAAGAAGACAGGATAATGTTGGAATTATTCCTTAAAAATGAAAGTATACAAAAAAAGAAAAAAAATGGACGTTTCTAATTTTAAAACCTGCAAAATTTCATTTACACTAAAAAAATTTTGATTATTTCCAATAATAAGAATATTTGAATCAATATTTGAATTACCGAAATTTGAACGAATATTTTGATTACTTACAAAAATTGAAATGGCAGTGACATATTTCACTTTTAAAATACGCAAATTTTCCAGAAAGCATCGATCATTTGCGAAAAAAGAATTTCTCAATTTACCAGGGCTAAAATGATGCTACATTTGAAATTTAAATTTCATCTTTAAATTACTGAATAAGATTATTTATATATGTACCATTTTTTTTTTTTTTATCTTCCTGTCGTATTTAACCGGCTGGATTATAACAATATCACACTAATAAATATATTTGTAATCAATGCAATAGAAATCCGGATTGATTGCATCAATAGTATTCAAACAAATATATTTGTAATTAATGCAATCGAAATCCGGACTAATTAATACCATTTTAATAAACACATTTGTAATTGATGCAATTGAAATCCGGATTTACTACATCAATAGCATTCCAACAAACATATCTGTAATCAGCAAAATATAAATTCAGATTGATTATATCAATAGCGTTCCAACAAATGCAAATATATTGCTGAAATGCTTTTTTTTATATTTTTTCTAATGTAATCGAAATTTCTCTTTTTTTTAGTTTAATTAAACATTTGATTATTTCACATTGCTATCAGAGGTCAAACGATTTCTTTTTTTCTCAGTGATAATAATTTGAAGAAAAGAAAACAATTAGAAAGGTCATATGATAATTATTTTATACACTAAGGAAAAAATAATTCGAACTGCTTTTTCTTCTCTTCACAACATTATGTATCTTTTTAGAAATGTTCATATAATACAGAAAATTTTTTTAAATATTCGATTAAATTTTAAACAATATGGAAAATATCCGAACCCGATATTGTGTACCGCAAAAATTATTAACAGTAAGCAAAAAAAAAGTCAAAGTAACATAGAATTAATTTTTGTTTAAAGATAGAGTTACTTATTGCGATTACTTCATTCAAAGTATAATAGAGTTTACTTATTGTGATTACTTATTAATTTCAAGCTGGTAATCATTTAACATTTTACATATGTCAATACCAGTTAATTTTCATATTTACAATGTACAATTTATTGCCTTTTTATCTTAATTGACATTAATTAGCTTAATTTGTTGTTATTATGTGTTGGTAAAATGACCAATAAGCAACTCTAATAAATTATTTTATAAGCCTTGCACAAAAACGGGTGGATTTTTGGATAAATCCATGCGTAGCAACATTGCAGACTTATTTGTTACCACTTCACCATGATATTGTAGGGTTGATGCAGAACTGTCGCTATATGCCGAATCATCTGATACCCGAGCGGTTGAAGCAACAGAGAATGGTGTACTTGAATGACGGCCAGCAGCAGGTTGTGAAGGTGGTGGTGGTGGTGGAAAATTAGGTGGTGGCCTAAAATGTGTCCCTAATTGAGGCCTAATAACAGAAGATAAATTATGGCTGGGTACAAATGTTGTTGTTGCATGTGGCATATAATTGAAATGGTGTTGATTTTGCTGCTGTGATTGTTGATAATAATTAGATGACGAGTTGCAAAGATCATCGTAGCTAATTGTTGCATAGTCGCATAACCCTGAAAAAAAAGAAAGAAACTATAAACATAAAATAACGCGATATTTTCTATTAATCAATAATCTATCTTTAAACATTGCATATTTCTCATTTATTCAACCAAAATTTTTTACCAATAAATTTAATGCTTTAATGCTTTATGCTGAATTTCATTAATAAGCAAGTAATGGTAGCGGTAAAAAATGAGAATGTAAATAAAATAAATTTAGTTACATCATATATTTACATGCACGTCAATGATCATGTACAAATTAAAATATGCGTGAAATTCATTTTGATTTATTTTTTCTTTAGATAAAAACAAAACGAAAACTAAAAGATATGTGACAGATAAAAGTGTAAATTGTAACCATTCTATTAATTTAAGCTATATAAAAAAAAAAGCAATATAAATATATTTAATGAATTGATAAATTGAAATTGACGTTTTTTAAATTAAATTAAAATTCAGTTAGTGCGCGGTACATATAAATATATTATTCGCGTAGAAATGTTGATCGAATAGAAAGAATGCGAAATTTAACTTCTTCAAACACAAGTTCATTTCTGTGAAACTCAAATTTATTTCTGTATTATTAATTAGACTTAATATACATAATTTACCATTTTGATTATATCGCTGTCGTGATAAAAGCATTTGCACCGAATTATTGTAACGTGGATCAATTGCAGCAATCATACATGATGATGTTGTTATTGCAGGATATTTATCGTTCATTGAAGGATACTGTAAAAGATTTAAACAAATTAATTTTAATTTTAACCGGAATGAACAAAAAAAGATTTCATAGTTAAAAGAAAATAGCAGTAAACATGCAAAAATTTGAAAGTGATAATTATTTTGCTCGTTATCTGCTGATCATTTCGTAAATTTAAATTTTGAATTTAAATTATAAAACTCTATAAATTTTTAGTAAATTTAAAATTTAAATAAAACTAACTGCAAAATTTCAATCAAAAAACTTTTATGAAAATTTTTTTTTTTTGCAAAAGTAAATATTTTAGCAATTGATGAAGTAATTAATTAAAATTTTCAGCCATGCAAAAAAAGCGATTGATTTATCGATGAACAAATGGGAGGATTTTATTGTAATTCAAATAACTTGTAAAGGACCAGAAAGGGGAAAATAGAAACGCAAATGGTACAATTCAAGATGCGACGATAAATATCTCGGGAGTAATAACTTAATGTATTAAGTCGCAGTCAGTTTCAATAATACTAACTTTAAAGCTAGCCGGATTGCAGAAATTGGAATACAGAGGATGCGATTCTTCAGGCATAGCAATCATAAATAAATGAAGGCAGAATAGAAGTTAAAAAATCAGAAGGTATAAGCCGAAAGATTATGTGTGAAATTGTTGGCATCAGCAAGATGTCTCCAGCAGCAAAATTGGCATAGCAAATACTCGCTGGGCTACACATGGAGTTCCAAAGGTCTCAAAAATCCTCATTATATTCAGCTGGGCTACACATGGAGTTCCAAAGGTCTCAAAAATCCTCATCATATTCATGTTTGATTTTAATTCAAAAGCTCTACCAAAACATTTCCGTGAAATGATTGCCATTCGAAAGTTTATTGCTAGAGATATTCATAGATGACAGATGCAATGCGTTATACGAATCTTTCGCTTGACAGAATGGTGACAGATTATCGAATATAAGTGAAGCACCCGCAATACAATCAATCATTGTTAAATGGGTGTGTATTAAATAGAAAAAAAAACTTTTAGTAATTAAAAAGCCTAAATGGAAAGTTAATTAATAGTCCCAAAGAAATTAATTTATGATTATTTCATACTATAAGAGAAAAAATAAAGCAAGAAAATATTTGAAAAAAAAAAAATTTACATATCTATAACATAATATCGGTAGCGCAATTGAAGAATATTAATTCACGTGCCGGTGGATATTCCTTTGTATAATTCTAAATGTTTAAAAATTTTTGCATAATAAAATAAATTTATAATTTTTTGAATTTACAACAAAAATTTAATTTTTTATTTAATCAATCATCTCAACTAATAAATTGCAAAATATCAAATTATTAATGTGGAAAAGAAAAAAAGAAAAATGAAAAGTATAAGTGAAAGGATGGTAAAAAATATTGGAAATATAATTAATAAAGAAAAATATATGCGATTATTAAAAGCATAGCTAATTAGTAACTTAATTTAAAATTAAATTAAATCAAATAAAATCAAATAAATTATTTGACTTGCGTGCTGCAGCTATTGTAACAGATAAATTCATTACCGCAATCTATCTTATTATGATCATAAAATAACATTACATTGTTATAAAAATAATTCATCTATACAAATGTTACAATGTGTGTATATGTATGTCTCTGCCTGTGTATGATTTTATTTATAACTGATCTAACGAATATTTCGAAAGATATGTGTGATAAACAAACTAATTAACTGATTTCATTAATATTAAGAGAAGAAAATGCTATAAATACGAAAGGAATTAATTCCGAATTTATATTTTAGTTTAATTTCACAGTAAAGTTTTTTCAGCTTGTCTTATGAAAATTATTTGAAATGCTCAGTGAAATATATATAATTTATAAGATAAGAAGAGAAAATGTGTGATAACAAGTGATGGATGAATGAAAAGAGCATTGAAGAATCTCACATTACATAGGTTTATTCATCAGTTAAAATAGCCCTTTAATGACGGTGAATAAATACCGCTTTTCCATTCAAAATATTTAAAAAATCTCTTCAAATCATAAAATTTAAAAAAAAAATTCAGTTGAAAATGATAATGATTTGTTACTGATCACAAAACAGATAACAAAACAATTGTGCATTTGTGATAACGAAAATAAAGACCTGTTGCTAATGATAACGATTTGTTTTTGCAGTGATAACAAAACAGATAGTCGTAAATTCGTGATAACGAAAGTAAAAATTGATAAAGCTAACTGATCGATAGAAAATTATCATTGTCATCATTTAATCATTTAACTTTTTCATTTCATTTAAAAAGTCATCATTTAACAAAAACTAGATAGTTTATGAAAAAAAAAGTGCAAAATAAAGTTTAGAGTTTAGAATTTTTTTCTTTTTATGCCATCTTATTGGAATAATCTTTATGCATTTTAAATAATAATTGATTTATTTTAAATAATAATTAAATTAACATTTAATTATTTTACACAATAAATGTTGATGATAGTAATAAGAATTTAACGACAGTTCAAATAAATAATAGCATTACTTTTTAATTCTAAAATATTATCTTTTGAATCAAGGGGAAAAAACACAAGAATGATTGTGAGAGATTGTAATATAATTAGTTTTAATTTAAGTAAAATATTTGTGCAGCATTAATTAATATATATATAATTAATATTAATTACATCAAAATATTTGTGCAGCAGTAATTGATAATTAATTATAAGCCATATTTCCTTCACACTTTTTTTGCGAGAACGGTGAGAACATACGACTTGTGAAAAGTTAACTGAATGACGCACGTTTAAATACTTATAGGCGATGTCTTCTCTGCAGTTACTTTCATATCTCTGTACGTTTTCGTCCGTAAAAGTATATCGCAGACGTGGAAGGGGGGATCTATTCCGTGATAGTTAAATGTTGACCGAATGTATAACTGACACAGACATTTATACCATTGTGATTAAATTAATTAAGCAAAAGAATTTTTACACTTACTAATAATTCAGAACCTGTTGATGAACTAGAACTGACTGCTCGACCTGTTTTGCTCGTGCTACTTGTAGGCAAATATGGCATCGTACGTGACGTATGAGTTGAGTCATTACGGATGCAATCCGGTATCCAGGATGTATGTTTAACCCATTTCAGGTAATCTTTGTGCAACTGGAAGAAAGATTTATAAGCATTGCTGTTGTTTTAATTAATAGTTTCATATAAACTGTTAATTAGTTAAAAGCATTTAGCAGTCAATGAATTTAACAAAATCGGAACGTGGTTACCTCAATTTACCAGAGAAATTTTTGGATAAAGAATTAGAGAGATTTAAAATTCTTAAATTAATAGATTACTGTAATAATATTGGAACAGTATGAAATGAAACAGTTCACAGTAACAAATGAATCTAAAGATAGGAAAATAACAAACTCGATTGTTGAAAGCAACATGAAACAAAAATATAAATAATCCTTGAAGAGAATTCATAATAGTAAATGCATAAGCCATAAAAATTGATTGTTCATCAATCCATAAAAGGCCAAAAGTCCACGTGAGACCCAATATGGTCACTAATGCTATTGATCCTTTTAACCAATTCCTGAATATATTGCAAAATATATTTAAGATAGTTGGAAATTTTAAATGAGATCATTTAGTAGCACAATATCATTTAGTAATACAGTATCATTAATAGCACATTATCATTTTGTAGTACAGTATCATCTAGTAGCACAGTATCATTTAGTAGTGTAGTAGTATACTTTAGAACGGTGAAAAACTTTTACTAGAAAGAAAAAACTAATAAGTAAATTTCCTAAGTATAAATTGTAGCTCAGCTACAATAAGCCTAGCTAATAATATTGGCTAGGCGTGAAAAGAAATTTATTATGATTACTGTTGAAACAATAATTTACTTGTTTCTAAAAAACAAATAAATTCCTACCGAACATTTTTCAATGCATCACGATCCTGCTTGCATGGTGTATAACCGATACTGGAATGACTGCATACAATAAATAAAGTCATTACAAGAAAAACCGTGTTACAAAGTAGGATAATAGCTACCGGTCCAACGAATGCTAGAATAAAGTAATTATCGGATCGTAGCCAACAGTATTGCTCTGTACCGTAGCTATATCGATCGAACCACATCGACATAATAACAACTGATAATGGAAATCCTGAAACGATGAACGAAGTGAAATGTAAAAGTAATATTTCAGTATTTCTGGGTCGAGCAAATTCGGTTATTTGAGATATGGCATATAACATATGGTTAACAATAAAAAAGATAAAAAAATTTTAAAATTAATAATAGCATAAGTATAATAATAAATTTCAAATATGAAAATTATCAATCCGGAAAAATTGTTGAATTTTTCTATGAAAAATAAATTTCAAAAATGCAAGAAAAAGTACCATACCGTAACCAAACAATAATATGTATGATTTTTTGGAATCCTTCGATTGGAATATTTCAACAAGCATATAGTAAAGCTCAAAACCTTCCAATAACATCCAAGAGAAAGCAGCAAGGAAGAAATAATGCAATACACCGGCTATAATACCACAGCAAAACTGAAAAATTAAAATAATTTTTTATAAATTTAATAAAAAATATGAAAAATTAACAAAAAAGTTTTTTCAAGTTTTCATATAAATGATAAAAGTTTGATTGCAAAAATGTATGATAAATTATAATTTAAATTAAGATTTTAAACTATGATAAATGATTAATAGAAATATCAATTCCGCATCATCAATAATTGGTAACAATATCGATTTTACATGACCAATAGTTGACAGTGATACAAACTTTCTTCATAATTTTTTGTTTTTTTTTTTCTTCCCTTTTTTTTTGCAAATAAATGTTTATTTCATTTTTAATTTTATGACAGAAACATTCTGGTTGATCGATTTTAAGCTTTTTTATGAGATTATACATAAAAGTAGTATGAAATTTAAATGATGCAATATTCAGCGGTTTATATTAAATAACCTGAAAAAATAATGATTTATTAAAATCACGAAAAAATGATGATTTATTAAGGCCATAAAATCCTTACGGAATTTTTTGTCTGCCAAATCCCACCAAGAAAGACAATTTCAGCTATTAGTAATGTGAAACAGAGATTTTTATGAATGAAAATTCGATCACCACCACTGCTGCCAAAACATTGGAATGCCAATAGTGATATGACTAGACATATTATTGATATTGTACAGCCAATATAAGTTATGAATGTCAATGCTATATTATGTCCAATGGAAAGCTGTAAATTATCGAATTAAATTTTTAACATTTCAAATTTAAACACAGCATTTTGAAAAAAACAAAATAAAATGTTCAATTGATAATAATTGTTAAATGATAATTTAGTATAGAGGAATTTTTCCATTTACTCAAATAAAACTACTATAGGTACTCCCTTTCTCTTTCAGTTATAAAATATTTTTAAAACTCTTCAAATTTTAATTTCACTCTTCTATTGTGATAAAATTAAATTTAAAATCAAAATATATTGTAACCTGAAATAATAAATTAAATTATTAATTGATTGATTCAGTGTGACATATTAAATATTGACAAATCAGTAATCGATTTTTTTTACATAATTTTATGCTGATTGATTTTACATATAATATTTACGTAAACTTTTTAAGACTAATGAACAAAGTAAACTAATAATTTCTTAAGTTAGACATATTAAATATCGATAAATCAATAATCGATATTTCATGCTAATTGATCTTTATGTAATACTCATACAAAATTTTTTCCAAGCTTGTTTTAAAGCTTATATCAAAGATTTCATTGAAAGATATTTTGCTAGACTAAAATGATAGTTTTACATACCTCTTGATAATGTACATCCATGAGGACAGCAAAATATGTTAAATGATTGCAATGACAAACGGTATGAGTTGTGTTATGCAAATTGACCACACAACCATAGGATGACCACTGTAAGCCAGTACGATTCCACCATACACATTGAGGCGTGGAAAGATTTACTCGATTCTAAGAAAACATTTATTTAGCTATGATTAATTAGCATAATTTCCTTTATTTAATTATGATTGGTTATTAGTTTTTTCGTCAACTTATCATAATTTTCTTTATTTCAAATTAAAATGTTTTCTTTTTCCTCGTTTGAATTTGCTAAATCTTTTGAAATTACAAATCTCACATTTCAGTGCTAATAAACTGAAAGTGTTTAACTTGAAATAAATTTGAATAGAATCGACAATTTATTTAAAAAATTACTATGAAATGAAAACTTAAAAATTGCTACTGTTGTTGAGCTTAGTGATTTTTAAGCATCTTTACAAACTTTTAATTTTTGATTTAAATTGTAAAACTGTGAAGTCTTTTTTGCTTACTCATTACTGGAAATCAATTCATTAATTTCCGAAACAATTCTTTTAATTACCAATCATTTAGCTAGTCATTTTTAATAAAATTATCTGATCTCTGATTTGATCTGATAATATCTGAGCTGAAATTATGATTTATAATAGTGCTTGAGTGGTAGTATCATATACCTCTGTCGAAAATGTAATAATGATTGGTTTACGAAGATGGCTGATGCTTTCAAACTTGTTATCGCTATTTATTACAGAGATGGAAATTATTTTTGATGCAATTTGTCGTGATACCATAGCACCATTTGCATCTTGATATGGTTCAGGTTGCAAATGTTTACCCATTGATGAATAAGCCACATAAAGAATTTTAGCTTCATCTGCAAAATTTAATTTTTCAACCACTATTACTATAAAGTTACTAGTAAATAAAATTTTTTGTTCGTTATAAATTGTATTTTTAAAGTGGACCAGTAAAATCTGAAATTTATGAAAACTTTAAATTTAAATTTATTCTAAATGAATGATTGAATGCTAAATAATTATGATCACAGCAGCTCTATTAGCAATTAATTACAATAACGATAAGTAGAAAGTGATAAGTGTAAACAAACCTATAGCATCATTGCGAAGGGTTAATGCTTCACGTGGAATATTAACCGTATCATCGGTTGTACGATACAAACTTGTACTTGGAAAAGTAACGTAATCATATATCCGAACAGTTGATATTTCAAGCTCAAGATCTGAAAGTTAATATAGGTCATGAATCGTGAAATTCGACTCATTCTCGTTTTTATTTTCGAATTTAACATCATCACTTATAAATCATCATATCATCTTAATCATTATATCAACATACTACCACAATCGTAACTCCAACTGCTTAATCGTATAAAAAATACGATAGCCTAAATCCATAACATACATTGTCGTCAAATTTTGTCAAATATGAATTATAATTTTTTTATTTGAAATTTTGATTGATAGAGAAAATTTTTTGAAGTGTTAAATATATGCAGAAATGATATGATATTATACCAGTATTAGGTTTCATCATAATACGTGGAGTGTCTGGAGTAATCAATGCACTGATCGTGATGGAAACTTGATCCACAGCATTCATCAATTGATCAGCTATCATACGTTGTTTAACACCTTTCAAATCATTCCATGCCGATTTTTGCGATTCTTTCGCCAAATTATTAACACTTTCAATAACTAGCTATAAAATTAACATTTCATTTAATAATTTTCCATCTAAAAATAAATCAATAAAAAATTTCACTAATCGATATTATTACTATGATTGATTATTACAAATAGAAATTAGATAATTAGATAAGAGCAAGTAGTACTTCAACAAATTTATCCGCATCATTGTCATATATTGTAGTTGGAATGAGCAATTTTAGCGCACGTGAAAGAGTGATTAGATCACCACCAAGTAGTGGTTCACGTCGTGTACGTTGTTGAATTTCGTGCAGAAATTCCAATCGATCCAATGAACTATCTAGTTCTTCTTCTGCATCAATAAGTAATCTTAAAAATTTAATTAATATTAAACAAAAATTAAAGCTTGTTAATAATGATAACATATAGATGATTAGCTATCTAATTAGATAAAAAATACGTAAGAGATGATGATTAGCTATCTAATTAGATGAAAAATACGTAAGAGATAATTAAAACGACAAATATTTTGCACCCTTTACTCCACGTGCTAACACAACGTGATAAATCCGGTCCACTTAATTCCCATCTTCCATCTGATCCACACATCCATTCAGCATAACCTGTTGATCCAATTGGACATGGCATACGAGCAATCATGCCAAATTCTGTCTTTGGCCAATCTATGTCACGTTTTGTTATCATATCACAGAAAAACTGTTTACCATCATCATCACCACTATCATTGTCTGACAGTTCATTCCTATAAAATTTAAATTAATTTTGATACAAATTCATTTAGAACACATATATTCTAAGCTATATAAAATTCCTATTCAAATTCATTTTAAAGTTTTAAAAAAAAAAAAATCTTGACCGATAATTACTTACGTTTTAAATTCGGTTTCTATTGATGATTTGATTAAATCACTTATAAGTAATGTCCGATTACTGATAGCTGTTGTTGTACTGAATGTTGTTGTCATTGCTGTTGTACTTGTTGTTGTTTTCACTGCAAATTTTCATCGTCTCTTTTTTTTGTAATTTCAAAAATAATTTTTATCAATTAAGTGAAAAAAAAATATTAAATTAAAGAAATAAAAACAAAAGAATTATTTAAGTGCAAAAATTATAACAAAATACTTTACGAAAATGCAAAACAAAAGCTCAGAGGACAATGACAATGCATAAAAATTAAATTTAAAATACAAGTATAAAGTACAACCGTTTTTTTCCTGGATTATTTAATTTTCAAGAATTAAATTTCATTTTTTTTAATTTGATATTTTAAGAATCACAATTTGTCGCGGAAATACATTTATAAATGGTTTTTGAATTTTTGTTTAGTTTAAAATAATTTTTGCGAAAAAATTAAAATTTCACTTTTAAAAAAAGGTAAAACTCAAATGTTTGCTATATTTTTCATGAAATATGACGATCACTTTCATTTTAGCTTTTACTTGCTTTCAAGCACTTTTTCTCCCAAATGAATTTTATGATAACAAATGGCTTTTTCAAAATTTTAAAATGCTTTCAGTTGCAATACATTTTTTACTGATTACCAATATTGAGCTTTTCATTGCATTTGTATTCCACATCCAGATATTTTTCTGTCTCCGGGCATGTGTTACCAAATTGTTTGTTGTTTACCGGAATGCTACACCGTATATGACCATTACATCTGCACAAAAAGAAAAAAGCAAGCAAAATGAAAATAAGGTGTAAACAAGGAAATAAAAATAAACTAAGAAACAAAAAAGAAATTAGCAAATAAATGAAAAAAAAAATGAAAAAATGTGCTATAAGTGTCAATTAATTAATTAATTGAGCTTATTGAAAAAAATTCGCATCATTATTCAATCATTAACTTAATAAATTCAGCGTAAGTCCGGAAAGAAGTTAAAATTTTAGATTGAACAGATATTTATAAAAGCTGATTATTCATATTTGAAAGATATCCTTCCCGTAGATAAGGGCAATGAAGCTTTGTGGAATCATATTTGTCCATCTGTATTATCGTTTTATAAAAATCTTTGCTTTTGATATTAGGCTTCATCGAATAATACTATAGCTTTTATATCATCAGTAACATTTATCACCGGATGTTCTCAACTAGCATATCAATGAAATTATCCTATCAAATAAAACAATAAATTTCCAAATTATTTCTTTTTTTTTACTGCTAAATTCTTAAAGTGCAAAAAATTCTCGGGAATTCTCTTTTTATAAATATTTCTCAAGGATTTTTTAAAAATTTTTGAAAACTAAACTGCAATTAAAATAATGGAAAGAGAAAAGGTGAACAATAAAATTTGACCGTTTAATAAGTGAAAAAAGGAAGCAAAATTAGCTCGGCGACTTCTAATTAGCATTTTAATTTCAGGTAAGCATTCCGGTAAATAAAGGAACAGTAAAACAAAGCACACAATAGTAAGCACACTTTTGATTACAACAAAACAATTTGCAAAATGACCATCAACATCTATGTGAATGATTTGAGTACAGCACAAAAAAAAAAAAAAAAACACGCAATGCATAAAATGATTTTAATTAAAATTTATGAATTCACTTTTTGTATACCTTCCATGCACGCATAAACAATTTCCAGATATTTTGGTTCCCCAGGACATGAATCCAAACCAAAACGATTCGTTTCCACAACAAACAAACACTTCTGCTTATCGTTACAGCTAAACCGATAAATTGTATTTTACAAAAAAAAATTTTAACCAGAACTACAAATGAAACATATCGTAGTATTTCAAAAGGGAAAAAACTTTTCATAAATAAAATTTAATTCAATAGTAATCTTTAAATTATGTTCATTATAAAATAAATTTGATTTTCAAAATTTTCCGACTTAAATTTTTCGAAAATACTCTTTCATACTTTCCACCGAAGAATTTTGATTATTTTCTTATTTCTGTTATGATCAGTGGATTAAGAAAGAGATCTGATATAAGATTTGCTTCTTCTTTTTTTTCAACTCATGAATTCAGACCTAAAAAATACTTTCACTATCTTACAAATGATTAAATGTGCAATAATTAAATAGCAAAATTCCCAAAGGAGCAAAAAAAAAAGAATTTTCTTCTCTTTCCCAATTTCAATTTAATTTTAAAAAATTTTTACATTTTCAATTTGTTTTATGTGAACAAATTTAATTCTTTCAATTTATTTTATTCTTGCAAAACTATTTGCTAATATTGCTGGGTGACAGCAATGACAAAGAAATATTAAAAGCCTCCGCTAGGCTATTTCTAGAGACAAAAGCATTTTCTTGGCCAATTATGTTATTTTATTTTAACTAGGAAATGTCTAACGATAAAATTTGTGTACTGATTTGATTAAAGATATTTGCAATCATCATATGATTGCTAATTCTATGTCACAATGCTTTGGAATTGCAATGAGAAACATTAAATTTAACAATTTCAAGTTTTTTAAATAGTTTAAAAATTAGGAAAAGAATTCTCGGCTTATTACCCAATTTACAATGCTAGGCACTAATTAAAGCAATGCAATAATCTTGCTAATTAATGAGCAGATGAGATGAGCACTAATCAAAATATTAGTTCAGTTATTTCAAATTTGTTCCATCTATGAAATAATTCAAAATTTTGCATCAAAGTAACAACTGAAAAAACTAAATTAAAAAGTAAATATTCCAATTTGAAAAATCCATAAGTTTTTTTAAAAATTTAATTATTTATTCAAAGTAATCATGCAATTAAATTAATCATCATTATCATTGCATTATAGTATATTACCTGTATGTAAACTGTTAAATTACTTGAATAATTCTTACAAAAAATTTTCATTATGCTACAAATCAATTTTTTCAATTTCTTTCTTCAAAATTAAAAAATTCATTCATCACTTTCACTTTTTCCTTTTTCCTTTTCCCTTTCATTTTTTATTTTCATTTAATTCAAAGAAAAAATTGAACAAGAGAAGAGAGAGAGAGCGAAAGAAGAGAAGAAGGAAACGATAGATGCCACTCAATTGAAATTCACATTCTCAAAAAAAAGAAAAAAAATTCGAAAAAAAAAATCTGAGAAAGCGGAAAATATCTGTCAGATGAAAAATAAAAAAAAGAAACGAAAAGAGAAAAAAATAAGAAAAAAGCATAAAATTGTCCTTCAACAAGTATATACAGGTATTGGTGTTTTCCACACCTTTCTTCTATTTCTTTTTTTTTATTTTTCATTGTTTTTTTTCAACCACAATTGTTAGACGATTTGGCGTCGTACAAATCATCAACCCATGAAATTTTGAGCCCTTCTCGTTCCGTTTAGAATCATTTCACAAATTGTTTAAAATTTAACAATGTGACAAATAAAAAAAAAAAATTTTTGAAATGAAATAAAATGAAAAATTCTTTTTTAATTTATTTTCTAATAAAATTTGAAAACAAAAAAAACCAATAAATTCTCTTTTAAACTTTTTTTAATAAATATTAGGATTATAAAAAAAAGATTTTTTTTACTTTTCATCTTTTCAATTCTGACACATATTTTCATTGTGCTTTATCAAAAAATGATAATTGTCTCTTTCTATTTTAATTTTGAATTCTTTAACATTTTGCTTTTTCCTTTTCTCTTTCTTTTTTTGTAATCTCTTTCGTCTCTTTTTTTGATGCTAAAAAGAAAAGAAAAAGTAATCCTTTAAATAATTCGAATCATTCATTGCTATTTTTTACTTGAATGATTTTTTAAAAAAGAAAAATTGCGCATGAATTCGTCAAAAATATCAGTGAATACCGTATAATTAGCCAATGCATCTATTCATTTTCATTTTCCTTTTTTTTTTTTTTTAAATTACAACGACAATACTTTTTTGCCTTCTTTAATGTCCTCCAATGAAACAATTCAGATTGATATTTATATGTATGCTTAAATATCATATGTATGTGTGTATGTGTATGTGTGTGTATGTGTGTTTGTATGTGTGTATGTGAATGTGTATGTCTGTATATAATGATACAGACTTTATTGCCATCAACTGCAATTGCACTTAAAAATTTTCATCTGAAAGATTGCTAAAATTTAATAAAACAAGAGAATGAAATATTTGATAATTAATTGAATTTCCTACATGCAATGAAGCCAGTATTTTTAAATGCGTTTCAAATTTTAATCTGTGCATATTCAAGTATTAAAATTACATTTGATTTGCAAAATTTAAAAATTATATACAAATTCAAAAAAAAAATATGAATAATTGAAATTCATTGTGAGTATGTTTAAATTATAAAATTATACACAGATAATCTAATGAATTAAACGTAGGCGTAAATTTAAAACGTTGATCGATCATTTCAAATTTGTCAGTTAATTCATTTTTAAAAGATTTGTGTGACAAAAAAAATTGATTCAAAACTATACAAGAATTTCGCAAAATGCTTAATTCATGCAAAAATGATGTTAATATTTGAAGCCATTGCAGGTGAAAAATTACAAATGAAATTGAATTTCACAAAATAAGCACATCTGTTTTGATTAAATTATAATCATTTATAACAAATATTCAGTTTAATAGAAATGATAAGAATTTAAATGTTAATTAATCATTGAAATTAATTAATTTAAAGAATATTAATTAGTGGAGTGGTTAGAAAAGCTATATAAATTAAATGATCTTTGAAGATAATTGAAAAATGATTCCTTCCCTCAATTTGATTCAATTTTAATGTTCTACTCAACAGGACGTAAACAAGAATTGCGGTGGCATTGAGTGTATGAATTTCTGCTCCTACATGAAGAGCAAAAGTAGCAATCGTAGTCAAATGTTAATTGTCGTCAATTTCACTTTGTAATATGAGACGATAATTTTCTTTCTTTTTTTTTTTTTTTTTATTGCATTCAGAACATCTCATTATTCCTTGGATGAAACTATAATTAACGACTTATTCAAACGGAAAGTATAGTCACATTATTTACGTGTCCAACAATAGTCTTGTTAAATTTTGGTGACAATTTTCACAGAATAATCGCCATTCAGTAAATGACCATTCAGTGAGTGGCCTCCCCAAAACGACATAATCCATTAATTGTAAATAAATAATTAGTTGCAAAAAGAAAAAAAAAACAAAAAAAATTGCAAATAAAATTTTAGATTTTCTGGGACAAAATTTAATTAATATGATTAAAACGTCTTGAAAAAAAACGAAAAAAAAATTAGAAAATTTTATAATTTTTGAAGGAAAGAGAGAGAAAGGAAAAAGTCACCGGTGATCGGTCATCTGCTTTATTATCAATCGTTTATTGATCATTTTTCCTTTTTTTCCAATTCCGGAATGTATATTTGATTTAAAAAAAAGACAAATTGAAAGTT
This sequence comes from Mansonella ozzardi, assembly GCA_029876185.1. Lineage (NCBI taxonomy): Eukaryota > Metazoa > Nematoda > Chromadorea > Rhabditida > Onchocercidae > Mansonella > Mansonella ozzardi. Next base: position 59,612 of record JARVGP010000015.1, on the reverse strand, counting down.
TTAATAATTAATGAAATTAGATATTTTTTGAATGTTTTTGAACAGCGAAAGAGAGAGAGAAGGGACAGAGAAGGAGAAGGAAAAAGAATTTCTATTTGTTTAATATTATTTTATTTTTTTTTTTCATCTTTTTTTTATTCCATTTCATTCATTATCATCATTGAATTTATTTGTTGTAAAATAAAAGACTAACTATCAAACATATAATTATCAAACAAATATATATCAAAATACTTAGGATGAAGAGAAATAAGAAGATTGAATCGGAAGTAAAAAAACTGCTCTAATTTCATGCATCAATAATCTCTCAGTAATATAGCACAAAATGTAGCTAAGCTTTCTTAGCGGCTTTTTTTTTATTTTCTAAAGCTTCATGCTATTGTCATCACTATAAGTACATGGCTTTGTATCTGATCGAAGGTGATTCTAAGATTGAAATGTACCAATGTACACACCTGCTCTGTTACAAATGATTTTTCTAGAGAGCTATAATCCCTATAAATATATCATTAACAATAAGCTTAATGGTTAATTGCTAGCACAAAGTTACGTTAAAAAGGCTTATTGATTGCAAGTAAAAAAATGACATTTTAAATAAGTACATTAAAATAAATTATTATTGAGTTAAATAAGTAATAAATAATTTATTGAAAATCAATTCTTGCTTATTTAAAAAATTCAAATTTTTAGCTCATTTAAAATGCGAAATTGAATTGTTATTCCAATTTAACATTCAGGTTTAGGGTTCTTTTATTTATTTGGCTTTTTTTTTAAGATTCATGCTTCATTGTATTCATTTGCCTTCCATGTATATTTATGAGAAGATTATAACTTTTTTTCTAAAAAAATAATTTTTCATTTTATAAACAAATCTAAAAAAAAAAAAAACTTTTTTTCGTATTTTACATACATAGAAGCCAAGTTTTTAATTGGTTGAGCTAAAAATGAAAATCATTTCAGTATCATTTGAACTAAACATCAAGAACAGTTCATTTAAATTTGTTTAAATAATCAATACATGTATCGAAATACTTGAAAATAAAGTAATTGAATTAGAATGATTTTGTACAAACTTTGAATTATTTTTGATTATATTTGTTTAAAAACAGCAATTTTTAAAAATTTATATAGGCAATCCCAATCAATTCTATAACATTTTATTTCAAATTTACTCAATTTTTTTACAGTAACTTATCTTTTGCCTAAGATAGATGTGTATATATTTGCTTTAACATACAGTAAGCAACAACAGCTGTTGACCCTAACCTCAGCAAACGGATCAAATAACGAGAAATTACGATAAGTCGATGACTTATATCTTCTCAAATGTTTACGGTCAAGCATTATCCGGTTTATAATAAATTAAGTGGACATATATATAAAGAGCAAAGTTGAGGTCAGTTAAATAAGTGAACAAAGTTATGAACGATAAGTTTACTAATTTAACCGAATTTTTAACTCTGACAAATTAATACATTCTTGCATTTTTTTCTACACTATCTCTTAAATTAATAATCTTAATCAATCCGTGTCATTTATCTATCCATACTTTTCCAATCCCATATTTTATATATTTAATTAAATTTGCTCATATTCAATAGGTAGGCTTTGCTTGATGCATTCAAGTTAAAATTTTTTATTTTTAGAATTGAAGAAATTTAAGTTGAGTTTTGAAAATTTTTAAAATAATTAGTTAAGAATAAAAGTTTATAAAAAAAAATAAAAAATTTCTCAATATTTTGGATAGTTATAAATTTGATTAAAACTTTCCATTGTTTGGAATACTTCTTTCATGTTCAACGTTCAATTAATTTATCTTTAATGAAAATAAAAATTCATTCATCAAGTAATTTTTAAAGTAATTAAGAAAGAAAAGGAAGCAAACTAAAGTTGCATGAATTTGTAAACTGATATGTTTACCTTTTCAATGCGTAATATCATACTTTAAAAGAAAAGTAATCAACGATGGATTCATTTCATGATGGATAAATTCTGATAAAAAAACCACAAGCTAAGAAGATCTAAATTTACATATCAATATGTATGTATGTGTGCTTACATTTTATTATTCATCTTTCAAAAAAAAAAAAAAATTCAAAAAATCTTTTTTAAACAAAATTTTATAAAAAATTAATTTTACTATTGCCTTTTTGTTTTTGCTTCATTTTGTAAAAATTATTGTGCAAGCTTATAAAATTTCTTAGCTTTAAATTATGCATAATTTATTAAATATTAAAATGTTTGAAAAGTGAAAAAGACAATTTTATAAAAAATAAAGCAGTCAAAGAGTCACAGAGACCGAGAGAGATATAGAGACAGAGAGAGAGAGAGAGAGGGAGAAAGAAAATTGTAGTGCAAGTTTATAAAAATCTCTTAGCTATTAAAATATCAATCATATATAACTTATTAAATATTAAAAGTATTTCAAAATAAAAAAGGCAATTTTACAAAAAATAAGGTAGTCAGAGAGACGGAGAGAGCAGAGAGACAGAGAGACGGAGAGATAGAAGATGAAAAAATGAAATTTTATTGCTAACAATTATTTGTTAAAATATGAGAATCATTTAAAAAAATGGAAGAGAAGAAAGAGAGGAAGAAAATAATTCAGGAAGTTTTGCATAAGCTCTAAGCTTTGTTATAAATAATAAATGGAAGGAAAAAAAAAGAAGCTATGAATACATATCAGCTAAAATGTCGCCCAAAACATAAAACCAATTTTAATTCCAATTCAAATTCAACTATCTAATAGTTTATTTATTAAGTGAAATATTTCAAATGTGTTAGACTAGCTTGCAAATGACATGAACTAGTAATATGAACTATAACTCAAATAAAGCCAATTTCAATTTCAATTCAATTCAGCTATTTAATGATTGATTTATCAAATGAAATATTTCAAAAGTATTAGAATAGACTGCGAAAAAAGATATAAAATGATATTTTTTACATATTTCCTAGAAACAATTTTTTAATTTTTTTCAAAATTATTGTGAATTTAATTTATTCAAAGAAAAATACAACATTTATACATTCTCATTTCTAGTATTCTTTTGATGAAAAAATTCTGAAACTTCGCCCGAATTATTTACCATTTTAAAGAAGGAAAGAAAGATAAAAAAAAAAAAAAAAACCTATTAAAAATTAGCAAGGAAAAATTAAGATAAATCCAAAATATTTCAGTTATTTAGCAATTAATTCATAAAAAAAAAAAAAATCCATTAATAAAAACTTTGTCATTTTTCAGTCAGTTATCACAAATATTGATTGAAAAAGGATTAATCTAAAAATTTCAGTTAGAAAAAAAATTAAAAAAAGTGAAACTAACTTTAATTTCATTATGGCCAATGTTCGATCATTTTGACATGTGGTCGTTAAATCAGTACGATGAGTTGGATTACAAAGGCTTAAAGTGAAACGTCCATAATTTGCCAATTGTATATCGATGTAACGTCCAATTGGACATTCCAGATTTGCCTCTTCACCTTCACAAAATATTTTTTGGATTGATATTTCTGCAAAAATTAAAAATGAATTGAAAAAATTAAACGAAGGAATTAATTGAGAAATGAATGTATTTACAAATAAATCGAATCAGTATCGCAATTTTGATCATTTCGATTGCTTAATTTTCAATAAAACAAATAATTAATGAAAGATTACAATAATCAATATAGTTTTAATACATAATTGTATTCAGAATCAGATATTTCAGATTTTATTTTTTGCAAGTTCATATTAGAAATTAATTAGAAATTCGAATTGAATTAATCAACGATAGTTTTATAAGCAATCTTGAAAGCATTAATTAGTTTTTGTCTGTGATATTTCATTTCTTTTTTTTTCTAAGTATTTATTTATTTATTTCCAGTAAATTAATTTTTTATAATCTCTAAAATTGAACTGACTAATTAATTTCATTCAAATTTACAAAAATATTGATTGACTGCGATATTTTTATATTGCATAAATACATTTAAATGCTACACTTTCTTTAAGCCATTGAAAAAATCAATGATAATTTATTTTGTAAATTTTTAATTGACATTTTGGTATTAAGTAGCAAAACGAGCATCATGTTAATTTCGATTTGTTAATTAACTAGTCCTTTTGTTCATTTGCTAATTAATTGAACATCAATTCGGAAGTTTCTTTCATCTTAATGGATGTAGCATAATTGGAGAATACATATGTGCTATTGACTGCTTGCTTAGGTTCATTAATCGAACAAAGAAAAGAATATAATCAAATCCAGGAAAAGCCAAATAGCTAAATGCTAGACATGACGATGATGACCTCAACTTGACTTTCGTTTCTATTTACAATCTCTCCCGCAAAATCAACATTCATTCCTTCATCATCGTATTTTGTCAATTTTTACTACCAGTAATACTTTTTTAGTTGATCCTCTCCCTGTTGGATACCACTTAAGAGAATGAGAGCTCGAAAGTGGTAAAATAGAAAAAGAAGAATTCTCTTGTCAATTGCTTGCTTCTTCTCTCTTAGCTATATTTTTTTCATTTCTCTTCTCTACTTACAAAATGAAAGCATTTAATCTCAAATTTAAATATTCATCAGAATGAAATTAAAAAAAAAAATAAGAGCAAGAAAATACCCTCAGAAAAAAAATGACACATTTCCAAATTATTTATTGCATCAAAAATTTTTATTCTTCCTTATTTAAATTAATTATTTAAGGAAATGAATACTTAATATGGCTTGTGATAAATTTTCAAATATTTTTTTTTTTTTTTCATGTATATTTTAATTTAATATTTTTTTTAAAATTAAATTTAATTCATATAATTTCATTTATTTTTTTTACTTTTATTACTATCAATCTTTATTCCTTTATCATATTTCATACTAATCAATCTCCCAAATAAATGATAGAAATCCAAAAAGCAAATATTTCTGTAAATGATATCCAGAAAGCAAATATTTCTCAGTCATTCATCAATTTTTTTTTTATCACGTTAAAAAAAAATGTCCTGTTAGTTTAGCTGAATAGCTGAAAGGTAAAACATTTGAATAGTCCACATAATTTTATTTACACAGTGATCATTGCATTTAACAAACAGCCGAATGGAATACCGTTCCTCAAAAATAAAATTACTACCTATCTATCATCATTCTCGCTACCTTTGGTACTTCAACAACGAATAATTCAGTTATATCATCTTGTACTATAGCATTTCCTGAATGTAGATATTTTGTCAAATGCTACTGAATAACACCAAAAACTAATTGCATACTGTATGTATGCAATTGTACATCATAATTTATTTATTCTTTCCATTTTAAGAATTTTCTATCAAAAGTTTCTAAACAAAATGATTTATTTGAATTTGTAACACTGAACACAAATATATTAATCAAGGATACTGTTAATCCGTATACTTTAATACGTATACTGTTACCGCACTTACTTAGTCTCAAGACTTCAAATACTGCAATCACATTTTGCTCTTTGAATTTTTTCAGAAATTAGCAAAAATTTCAAATATACAAACGAATATATAGTTTTGGGAAAAATTTAAGCCTAATTTTCATTGATTTCAATTTCAATTGAATTTCATTGACTTCAATTTCAAATTTTTTCTTAAATTTTTCACCTTACTGATTTGGAAATCTCTCTTTTTTTCCTTTTTTTTTTTATCCTTTCTCCGTCTTTTTTCTCTTTTTTGTATTGTCTATGGAGAGTTTTTTTTCTTTCTCCTCATCTATTTTTTTGATATTCTGAAAGAATGAAAAAATGTCATATTACTATCACTATCACCCCTCCTCGTTATTACCAAAATTTTTAATTTTTTTCTTCATTTCATTTCCGTTAATTTATAATAATAAAAAAGGAGGAAAATTAATTGAATTCTTTTTCTTTTTTTACCAATTTTTTTTTCGGCAATCGTTTAGTATGACAATATTTTTCGTTTTTATTATTTGTAAAATTGAAATTGAGAAGAGATAAGTGTACGACATAAATGAGAAATATCATTCAAAACTTATTTTTTAATTCAGTGAAAAGAAAACTAATTTGAAATCATCATTTCAGGATTTAAGATTTGTATCATTCATAAATAGAAGCAATTATTTTTTCATTTACAATTGCTAAATTGAAATATGCTAAACGAGTAAAGATTAAATTTCAAATTGATTTAAAAAAAAGGAAAGCTAAGTTTAAATTGGATTTCACATAAGCTCAATAAACAAGGGGTAAAATGGAAATTTTTGAAATTTAAGGAAAATAAAAAAAACTAGGATTAAAAATTAAGAATTCAATAAGACTACTAAGATTAAGTATTAACTAAGTTGTAGTTATTAAATAATAAAATAGTCCTTATGTTTGCTTTTTTCCATGAAAATTTCAAAATAAAAATTTTTGAATTTGCAAGAATTTAATTATAGTCAAATTCATTTCCCCTTTTTTTCTTACCCACCGTTACAAACACTTATCAATTTGATTTATGTTTTCCTAGTCTGTTCATATCATTTGAAAATTATATAAATCTCTCTGCTCTTTCTTTTAAATTTAGTAATATCAAACAAAAAACAGCATTTACGGAAGTTATTTTTTATACGAACAACAAAATTAATAGATTGATTGATCAATTATGTCGATCAAGGAAACAGAAGAAGAATATTTCTATTCTCTATTCTTAGCTCACTTAATCCGATCACCAAATAAATACTGTACAGATGTCAAAAATTTCCTCACACCAGGAATCTCATCGAAGATTTGTTTAACCTTTGAGCAAAAAGAAATTTTTACCGATTCTCCTTTCATCTTTACCGCTTTTATCTCCTATCTAACTTTTGGATTGCTATTACCAACTGTTGACACTAATTGATCACTTAATGAGTGACTTACACTAAATGAAATGCACCATTTTTTCCTGAGAAATCTTTGTTATTTTCAAATAACTGAAGCTTATGAAAGTTAATTTATGAAAGCAAAAAAAAAAGAAATCACAAATTCATACCAGAAAAAAGGAAAAAGTTTGCTTATTTTAATTAAATATCAAATTCAAAATTTAGTTTAATATTAACAAGAACAAAAAAAAAAACACACAAATTTTAAAGCTATTTTAATTTGACAATTTCAGAAAAACTTTTTAAAAAAAGTTTTTTTTTTTACAAATTAGAAGGTATTTTAAAATTGACACCAATTTTTTCTTTTCCCACATTTGCCCGACTTTTATTTTCTAATTACGCCATTGAATTAAATTCCTTTCGCTTTCTCGTCTTTTTTCTTTTAAATTCAATTTTAGTTTTGATAAACAAAAATGCAAATTGTGAATTTAATTAAAATTTCACATTTCTCCAATAAATTTTAGCTGATAGGATGAATCATGATAGCAGTATTAGTTACAAGTATTAAATGTTAACTCAACAATTTTCACATCATCAGTAGCGGTGAAATTATAATAAAAGGCAAAAAAAATAAAATGTGTGGGTAATTATGTAAAGTATAAATGGGGAACGGATCCAGTATGGTACCTGTTTGTCCTTATTATTGCAAAAGGATTTGAATACCCGATATGATAGCATTCTAAATGTCATTCGACTAGAATTGTTGTAGATAGCTCAGAAGATGCTCAGATTATACAATAGATACCTTTGCGGTGTTGTCCTCTAATAGTACCCTATTTATTATCAAATAATTTCTTTTGTATAAAGCGCACAATAACATTCCTAGTGCCTGTCGCCTATTATCTCGCATCTCCTGTCCCAAATGTCTGAAGTAAATCTGTAATCACGTAATGATGCAAGACAGATCTGATCTGATCGTTTGAGATAACTAAAAGTTTAAGGGATGAATGATAACTCTGAGAGAATAAATTATTAACTCATCGATTCACTCATAACTATTACTTTCATCTATTTTTTTCTGAGTCTTTCTTCAATTAATTATTCATTTTTGATATTTTTTAACTTTATCAATTTATACTTTTAATCCTTACTTTATCAATTTATAGTTAAAAATTCTTTTCTTAAATTCTTAAATTTCACTCTGCATTTTAATTCATGAATTAATGAAATTTTAAAAATATTCGAAAAATTTTAAGCATTAATTGAGCTGATTAATTAAATTAAAATCAAATAAATGATAATGGTGCATATAGTAAATCAAATTCATTTATCAATCCTATGATAATGTCTTGTAGCATTAAACGATTGGAAATATTCGATAATCAGATAAACAGTACAAGCAAAAATCTGAGCATAAATTTTATTTTAAAAATGAATGACATTTTTAATTGATAAAAAATTTTAAATTTGTCAACAAAATTAACTTTTATAACTAATCACTGTTTTTACTGAAAATTTTTTAATTGTTCAAAATTTTCAATGACTTAAATGAAATGCATTGAAATGTTTTTACTCTGAAATTAGAAAGTTATTTTAACAAATAATTTAAACATTAAAAAATTTTTCATTCAAAATAAGCACAGTTAAAAAATTTCATTCAAAATTGCTTCTTTGTTTTTGTTTCAGAAATTTTACTTTAATATGAAATTTCATTCTGTTTCCGAAAATTAATCACTTTTTATTATTTTTTGGAGGAAGAGAAAAATTTTTCCAAATCCACTGGAAAATTCTTATGGACAAAACGTTCATTAGCGCTGCTTTTGAAAAGCTATTCCTATTTCTAGGCGTATTTCCTAAATTCGACATTATTCCCGAACATTCTTTAAAATGCTTAACAATAATTTGCAAAAGTAATCATCCCAAATAATTCTATTCATATTGAAGTACTACTACTACTGCTATTACTACTACTACTGCTATCACTATTACTATTTCTACTACCAACTATTCAACAGTATCATTAGTACCAAAATCATTACTAACCATAATTAATGAACTGTTATTTAATCATGAAATGAATACGGAAGTTTTTAAATATTTGTCAAACATCTATAAAAAAGGAAAAGAAAAAAATCATGCAGAAATAGTATAAAAATACTTATCTTACGGGTAAAAAAACTGTGATTCAAACATTTAAAAAAAGAAGTATTTGTTATAATCAGTATTAAAAATTTTTAAAAAATTGTTTGCAAATATTTCCGTCTAAAAAAAATGCAGAAATTTTTCGATTGTCAAATTTAAAACTTGAGAAATATTTCGAATTCATTAAAATTTTAAAATTTCAAGTACCATAAATAAGCAAATTGAAAAGATTCATTTGAATGTTTATCAATACATCTAATTAAATTAAATACAACTTCATTAATGATGATTTTTCATCATGCTACTACTACTGCTACTGCTATTTCCGATAATTATTATCCAGTTATCATTCGTGTGTATTTTTTGTTTACAGAAAAAAAACTTATTTGAAAGAGTTTTAATTTCTTTTTAGTTGCTTTCTTCATCAGAAAGCATTTTCTACGGAAATTTCCAGAATTTATGATTGAATCATTTCATTTGAAGCATAATGTATAATCGTAAATAATAATTTAAATTTGAGAAGGAAAGGAAAAGGAATTTGCTTTCATGAAAGCTCGATAATATAGCTTAAAAGGACCTAAAGAAGATTGTTCAATGATTGTTGTCTCATTCAATTTTCAATTATATAATTTATTTCAAATTTAAAATGATTTAAATTTCAATGAGAGAATTTTAAACAATTATCCTCTCCATTTAATTCCAATTTTATCAGTTTTCTTATAAAGTAATTATTAATTACACACAGACACATCCGGGAATATACCAACACTAAAATATAACAATATTAAAATTTAAGCAACAACTCTAAAGTTTAATTAAAGACATTAATTAATTCATTCACTTGATAATTATTAAAGATGTATTTCTGAAATGAATTTGTCACACGCAACTCTTTGCTATATTATTTTTTTCAAAAAAAGAGAATTGAGTTTATTCATACAATTTTTCAAATTAATTTTTTTCGATTTTTCTAATTTATTAATTTGAAATTTTTGATGAATCAAATGATTAACATAAGGATACTTGAAAATTTCTTGCAATTATTGTCATTACTATTATTTAGAACATAAACAAACATTTTTGTTTATTTCAAATTATTTTTTCAAATATTTAGAAGCTTCCAGTAAAAGTTAAGAAAAAAGTCAAAAAATAAAATCAAATAAAAAAATGCGACCAATACATTTTGGCATTCAAGATTTCTTGTCAACTATCTGTCAGCTGTGTGATTTTGTTTTTGCTTTTGTTTATCCAGAAATATTCGTCAACTATGTAAATTTTTTCCGTTTTTTTTTTTTTTTTTGAAATCGTTTTGAAAAGTTAGCGAAAAGAAGAAAATGAAAGTTAAAGAAAGTTGAAGTTATTCCAACCGCAATATTTAATTGTCTAAAATTTAGTAGAGAAATAAAGAAGAATTTGTGTGATGCAGAAAGCTTTCATTTGGCCAAGAAAATTTATTTCTGGGCCAAAATGAAGCAATAGCCAAGGTTTAATTTCATTTAGAGGAAGCTAAAATTGCCAATAAAATTATTGGGCCATTAAGAATTGGACAAATGTTCACAGTTTCATCAAAATTTTGAAATATTTCGCTTTCACTTGCTCATTCGCATATTTGCCTTTTTAAGAACAATGATAAGGCTCGAACAATGATGAGGCTTAATTTCAGGTTCATAATGATTTAGTGTATCCTTGTTCTTAACATTTCTATAATCAATAATTTCACTTAAATAAATTTAATTTAACATTTCGTTTACTAACAACAAATTTTTTGACTAATTAATTAACTTACAAAATGTAAATTACATTATTTTTTCGTTTCAAAAAAAAAAAATTCAAATTAATAATTCAATTAAAAGTAATGAAACATTTTACAAAAAAATAATAATTTAATTGTATTAAACGAAACAAATCTTATATGCTAATATAATTAATAATAAAGATTGAATTTAAAATTTCAAAAGATTAAATCATTATTAGCTTTTGCTTTAAACAAATTTTCAATTTTTTACAATTTCAAATCCTAATCGAATCTCATTACTAATATTTTTTAAAATATTAGTACCATTTGATATTTATCATATAACAAATCTTTAATAAATTTATTTATTGTTACCAACGATAAGTAATGAGTTAGGAATTTTCAATAAATTAATTTCTCCATAGTTTCTTCTGGTCATCTTTTATTGGTCATTTCAACAAGATTGATTAAATAATTTTATTTACAGCCTCTTATTCCATTGTTGTTGATGAATAGTATAGATAAAGATGAGAAAAGTGAAACTATGAATGAATTTTAATCCTTAAGTATCCTTATCTTTTTCTTATCTCTCTCTCTCTTTTACTTTCTATTTTATCAGAGAGAGTTTATCTATCTCTTAATCCTGTCTACAAATCATAAGTTTATGCAAATTTCTTTCAAATCATTATTTCTCATCAAAATTTTAAGAATTTGTTTAATTTGATATTATCACTTCGTTTCTCGCCTTACCATTCAGTAGTCAGTGTGGTCAGTGTGGGTGATTTTAAGTGAAGTCTGCTGTCATATCAAATCTTTCTCAATTCATCATTTAAGCGTAATGATGCAAAAACTTATCCTTCTCTCAATAGATCATATTTCTGGAGATTTAAATTTATGCAGATTTAAAACAACTTGTCAATCATACAAAAAGCAATGAGTGGAAAAATCATTTAAATAATCCAAATCATTTTCAAGGTTGATAATGATAAAGTTAAAATTGAATAGCTAAAATTTCAAGGTCAAAATGTCATCTATTGGAAAAATCAAAACCGGAATAACAACAATACTTCCTGTGCAATGCAATGACATTCTATCTTTTATTTCCGTATTTTTTATGAAGATACAAAAGCTACATTTAAAGACTTATATATTCTAATTTGATACATACTTTATGGATACTGTTTCATAGCCTAGTCTAGTTAGTTCATTAGTTCATAATTAATTAAACAATGTCACTAAATCTATTACTTTTTAGCAATAGATCCGAAGGTTACCGGTGTTGATTTGTGGAATGTGCAGTGTAATAAGAATCGTAGTGTCACAATCATATATGCTTTAAAACATATCATAATAGTAATTAAAGCTAATTTACTCTTATGAATTCTCATCGAGAGAGTCACCTAAGGTCACTCCAAAGATCACAGTATCACAACCAGAAATTCCGAAATCGCCAATTCCTTAAGAGAATGGTGTACCAAAAAATAAATGGACAAGCAAGAAAATGCAAAAGCTAGCATCGCCAAGCCCTTATTGCAAAGTTGAAAAAGTTAAAAGTTCTCTATTTACTGCCCGACATAAAACTTACTTCGCACGTAAATCACGTATATACGATTTGGTATAGAAGAAATTTTTTTCAACAAAATTTTTTTTACAAAAAAAAAGCAATTGATTTACCGAATGTTCGTTTCCGTTTTATCGTACTATTAATCTCGAAGAAAAAAACTCATCCATCAGTTTAGCTGTATTGTAATGAGAATTACTAATTCATCGATCAATCAGTAATATTATTTTATATCGGCAGAACAAGTAAGGATTATGGTAACGGAACGATCTGTATGATTAAATCTAAGATTTGTGGTGATATCGTTTGTAAAGCGGTATGGGAAAATGGTAAAGAAAAAAAATCTTTCAGAAATAGAGTTCATTAGAACAAAAAATGATTGTTTTCACTTTTACTATAATGAAAATTAATTCATCGATCAACTAAAATTAATTAAAATTTATAAAAAATTTCTCTGCAAAATATAAGTGCAAAAAATATTTGTTAATGTAAACTATTGTAAACTATTACATAAAATTGCAAAACGCATCTTAAATAATTATTAGATTGAGTTTTGATATAAAAATTTTCATTCAAAAATCAAGCATTAGTTAGTTTGCTATTAATTAGATGGAAATATTTGAAGAATTGAAAATTGGAAAAATTAAACTGTGTAAAAAATTTAATTTAATTTTTCTAGGACAGTTTGCAAAGGGGGGTTTAATTTTTTTTTTTTTGCAACAGGAAAATTTGACAGAGCGAGAAATTAATTTCAAAAAATTGAATAGCTGATAGCGTTTTACATGATTAAATGCCCTTATGGGAATTATCCCTCATCCCTCACTAAAACTTTGATTAATCGTTAGTAATGATCACCAAAAGGAATTGTAAGAATAAGGCAGCAATCATTAATGATCGAATTTGTGGAATTAATTGAATTTATGATTAAATTCAGCAATTACTCAATCAAATCATGAAATCGAATAATTAAATTTTTTGACTTTGCCGACAAAATAATCTAAATATCTTTAATTATTCAGATAAAGCACTTAAACATTACGAATACTTCAATAAAATATTATAGAATTCGGATATAGAAAATAGTATTTTATATTTAGTTAGATATTGAATATTTATTTGCAGTTCTAATAAGTTTCATATTAATTATTCAGATTTCAGTGATGAAAAATTTTTAATGTAAGTAATAGAACTACAATCAGGAATATCATTTAATGTATATTAACTAAAAAAAAAAAACTTTTTCATTAGAAAGACAGAACTTACCAGGATCAGTTGTTGTTGTTGTTATTGCTGTTGTTGTTGTTGCTCTTATTGTTGTTATTATAGCGGATGATAATTGTGATGATGCTTGTTGTAATGATGGTAATACTATTTCCGATTTCGAATAAGTCACTAACGATGTTAGAAATAGAATCAATAATTTAACTTCTAACATGACCACAACGATAATTTACCGGAATTGAACATTATCAATTTGTAATTAGCAAAAATCTGATTACTTTGATAATTTCCAAACGAATGCGGAATGCAGCAAAAACGATAGATGATTTGTTGCTACGAACAATAAATCGAAAATTCGAATTATCAGCTGCTAACGGAACAGTTAGTGATCAGTAATGCAGAACAGGTCCTTTTTTCTGCTCTTCCGCTCGAAATGAATGAAAATCTAGAAAAAGGTAAACAAAATTGCAGGGAGGGATTTCTTTTATCCATTATATATGTATGCGCAGCAGGGCGGAGCACGACGAATGAGGCTATTATCGAATATATTCCTAACTTTATTAGTTAATCCGGTATATCGAATATCTTGCTAGCCTTTTAAGCTTAAACATACAATTCTTGACTATATAAATGTTCGTAATAAGTTAGAAGAAAAGAATGCGATACATATATAAATATATGATGAAGTTTGCACTTGCGCGAACACGAGTTTATTCCCAGAATTTTTCGGATGATTGCAATAGAACCAAAAGCATTAGTCTTCTATCAAAGAAATTACAAAAAATGTCCAAAAAAGGTAATATTTGTATGAATGATAACAATGGCCTATGAATAATAACAAAAAAAAAATAGCTTACCGATGATAACAATCAATAATTATTTAAAAAAAAAGGCGTAAATGCCTAATATGGTAAATGTATGAGAAATCATTTTCGCATTAATTTACATTTTCTAATCAAACAAAGAAAATACCATAATTCTTACTTTAATAGCTCAATTTTAAATTAGATATTTATTTGAAACAAATAACAAAAAAAAATTTGAAATATTACAAATTAAAAAAAACACTCAGGTTATTTTCAAATAACAAGCAGTAAATGGTTTAATGTAACGAATTGTAAGTGATCTGAGATCACAGCCGAATTGGCAAAATGGTCAGATGACTGTAATTTAGGATATCGGGGGATTAAATTAGGAAAACAAATTATTAAACGATTATGTGATTATAATTCAGGATATTGAAATGATAAATGATTACATGATTATAACTCAAGATATCAAAACGATGATGATAGTAATGATCAATTGACTGAGATGCTGAGCTTTCGAATGATCAAATGAGGTACAGAGTCATGTGTTATCATTGTTCCTATCCAATAATAATGAAAAATGTGTAAAGAAAGAAAGATGTAGTAGAAATTTATCGATGAAATTCTCGAAATGTCGCACAGAACGATTGTTAACAATTGCTGTATGTAGAAAGAGTTAAATTTCAATGTTTAACTTTGTAAGTAAACGATAGAAATGTGTAAATTTAATGAAATCGAATGAAAATTAAAAGAATTCAACAAAATGGAACAGCACGATACCAAATTTCTGTTAACAGCAGCCAAAACAAACATACAAAATTTCCGATCTATTATTACCATCATCATTACCATCATCATCACTATCATTACCATCATTATTACCATCATTAACATCATCAACACCATCATCATCATCATCATCACCACTATGAACACATCATTATCATCACTACCATATCACCACCATTACCATCATCATAATCATTACCATCACCGTTGACAGTAAGTTTTGTTACCAGACATGCTGGAAGATTTTGTCACTAAAAGTTGTTTCTTCAATAAACCTCATTATCACTCTCATCTGTCAATTTTCATCTTCCATCTGTATTACTCAAAAATTACTTATTCAAATGTAATAAAAATTTTATGGTTAGAATTAAAATTTAATGCTTAACATATCAAGAATCGATTAGTACAATCAACCAATAATGCTATTCTTATCTACAGTGTTGTTTCATTGTTGATAAAAAGTATAATAATAATTTTGAAGAATTAGGATAAAGTTAGGCAAACTTTGCAATATTCTTTCAAAGTATTTCATTACTCGAAAATTAAGCCAAGCTTATTTACTCATGATTCATATAGTTAATATAACGTAATAAACACTTGTTCAGCCAGAAAATTCTATTTCCAGTTTCAGTAATTGCTATTACTAAATTACTAAATTAACTTATAATACTATCAACCAAGTTTTACAACTAATTAATTTTTCTAAGCTTTAGAAAAAGTTAGCATATTAAATCTATTTTAATGCTTAACTTTTATTTTCTTTTTTTTGGTGTGACATTTGACGTAGTACGTAAAATTATTATGTGATATGTTGAAAATAATAATTTGATGGATTTTTGTCGGAGAATATAAACAAATTTATGAAAGTCCCTTTTTTTTTAATTTCCATCGATGAAACTATTCATTCAAATGTTAATTGTCAAAAAGTAATTAAGGGATCGTGTTTTTTAAACAAATGACACAATTTTTTAATATTTTTCAAATTTAATTTTTCAAAAAAAATAGAAGATAATTGACAATAAATGACAAATATCCTGCGTTAAAAGTTAAAAGTAGGTCATAGCTCAATTCAAACGTTTTCGCTCTATTTCAAAAAAATTAATAATATTTTTCAAAAATTTAAAATTTTAGACAATCTATAATTACAAAATTTTTGAGAAAAATTATTGTCAATTAGAACTATTTATGCACATATATTAATAATAAGGAGAAAAGTTTTTTTAAATTTTTCTGAAGGATATTAATAATTTCAGAGGATAAATTACATTTCTCAAATGAATTGATTTCATTCAGTTCGAAAAATTCGATGAAATTTTTGAAAGAAAAAAATTCACAATTATCTATTTGTGAAATTTCTGCTTTGCTTGTTAATGAGTATAATTTCTTTTTTTTTGTTTTCCATCATTTCATCCCAAATTAATCCGGAATTCTTTTCTCAAAAAAAAAAAAAAAAAAGGAAATAAGGTTTTAGCTTTGCAAAGGCAATTAATAAATTAGATTTTTGATGCTTAAGCTTGTAAAAGAAAAATAAAAGAATATTAGAACTTAGTAAAAAAAATTTATGTAAATTTAAAACAATGATGGTGAAAAAAAAAAGAAAAGAAGAAGACTATGGAATTCCATTGAGAGTTGCCAATGTTGAATATGTCAATAAATTTGTTGAAGCGTTGACGTTAAAAGCCGAAATGTTCCATTTAAAACCTTAAATCCTCTTTTTACTAAAATGAAAATTCAGCAAATCTTCCGGAAGATTTGCATAATTATACAGAATGAATGCTTCGGCACTCAAAAAGCACTGTATGTTACAATAATGAATGTTACAAATACTGATTGCAATAGAAATCACTTGTAACGGTGATATTGATTGGAAATGGAATTAAAAAAGAATTTGATTACTAGATATTTCATTTTTCACTTTAATCTTTCTTAATCTTACATTCTTCAAAAGAGAGCTATTAATAATATGGAAAAGTTTGACAATTGTCTCTCTTTTTGAATTCACTCATTTAAATGGAATTTAAAAAATCAAAGAAATTTTAAAAAGTGACAAGTCAAAAATGAAAAAAAATTGGAAAATTAGAAAAAATATTTTTGAGCTCAAACACTTTCACAAATTATTTTTTCTCATTTCTTTCTTACATTTGTCATTCCTCTCCTCACATCAAAACTATTTTCAAACTTATACGATTTAATTCTTACAAAAAAAAAGAAAAGAAAATGAAATCCAACGTTTTTACGATAAGATAACAATATGATCTATTGTGAGAAAAAAAAACAAAATATACGTTATATACGTGTAAATATACTTGTAAACAGATACGTGTAAACGTATATGAACTGTAATCGTGTAAGCGTATATAAAGTGCAAATGTGTAAACGTATAAAAGTATAAAGCATAACAAAAATTACAACTGCTTGTTTTTGTGAAATTTTTTAACAATTTATGTTCAATTAAAGGTGCGCAATAACAAACATCATCAATGTGATCATTTTATTTTGTAATTAAATATTAATGTGTCAATCGGTTAACCTTTTTAGAAATCCCCACAGAATCATTAATATTACGGTCAATAAATAAAAAAATGGATGGAAAAAAAATTTCAAGTAACTCAAGAGAATATTATTCTAAAGAAAAAACCAATTCATTATATTTTATTTTAAAGTTATTCCAGTTTGGAAGTAAATCTCCGGAAGTCAATTTTATCATGTTAAAGTAAATCCGGGAATCAATCCAATCATATAAAGCAAATCCGGAAATCAATTTCATCATACTGATCAAAAAAAAAAGAACAATACGTATAATTTCACTTTTTTGTCATTTTTTTGTTGTCACCCAATCGATAGCAATGCCTAGTATGAACCTGTAGGAAAAAAAAACCAATGAACCTTTTTTGATTTCCCTTTCCTCTCCCGGATTCCATTTCTCCCCACAAGTAAGCTTAATGGGATCCTTATCTTATTCCAAGTAATCTTGATGATAATATCCATCTTTCTCTCAGATATCATATTCATTATCATCCGGGAAAAATTATTTATCAGCGAAAATCAATTAATATTACTATATTTTTATAATGTAATTTTATCTTACAAGGAAATACTTAAATAAAGCTCATTCATTCTATATTGACTATCTTAAAAAAATTTCTTCCCAATCACTGCAATAGCATTAATCGAAAGTAATCAATATCGCTGATATTGATTAGTTTCCTTATCAGTGGCAAAATAATAATTTCATTCTTTTTTTAAATCAATTTAATGATTGGAATAAATTAGTTTTATTTAAGTAATTGTTATTAGTTAATTAATATTGTAATTAGTTAGTATTTTATTTAAGTTGTTAATTACTTATTAATCATTATTTAAATTATCAATCATTATTATTAGCTAATAAATGAATTGTGCATGTTTTCAAAGCATAATATTTCCTTAAGCGTTAATGTTTGTATGTTTTCAATTTCAGTCTTTTCCATTTAACTTAAAAACAACTAGACAGACGATAGTTAAGCCGTATTAATTAACAAGTGAACATCTGTTTGCATAGGAAAAGTCAATGGTGCAAACAGTTTGTGTATGAAGAAATATTGCTTAGGTTGTGCACAGCATAAAATGGATTAATAATTCATTAATTATACCAAATCCCTCCATATGGAAGTCATTAACAGTATGATTGCTTCGGGAAGTAGCTAATGTCCTCTATGTGATTATGTTAATTTCAATTTTCAATTTATTTAAATTTTTACACATATCATAGAAAACAAACAATGCTACTTTTGAACTTTGTTTATTTTGTAATGAACATTCAAAAGTGAAAGCTTTCATTTTAAATCGATTAATTAATTATGCGATTACAATTAGATTACTATCTCTAGCCTGAAAGTCGTAAAATATACGTTCAAATTACCATTATTAACCAATAATCATTACCCTGTCTAAATTACTTTTCGTAAATACAATTAATCTATTCACAGACATTCAACTAAATTTATTAAATTATTTACTAACTAATTTAATTTTCAAAAATTAATTATAGCCTATGCAAAGCTTAAAGTAATTCTGACTATAAGTTAAAAGATGCAAATAAGCTTGGGAGGTTAGCAAAATGTGCAATGAAAATTCTCCAGAAGCATTCATCACTTATCGGGAACTGGATTTTTTATCCAGGATCTATGAGAATGAAAATCAATAATCAATTCGCAAACTAGTTTTAACTGAATTAAAGTGCTTAATCTCTTTTTTCCTTTTTTTTTCTTAATTTCCCATCTCTTTTACTTTAATGTTAAAATTCTTAAATTAATTCAATACAAAAAATTTTGTGATACTCTTTGTAGTTCTGATAAATGCACTAGCTATAGAATGTTTTGCTTTAAAACCATACTTTTTTTTCCTGAAAGTGTAGAAAGCGATCCATGAAGTAGATTTTTAGAATTTGAACAAACTAAGCTTACTATATAAAAGTTAGATTAGTATAATTCTGAAGGGGAAAAAAAAATAAAAAAAGCAATACTGCAAAAGATTAAGTATTCCTTCGAGGATTTCTAATGTTTGCATTGAACAAAATGAAAAGCATTATTTAGACTTACTTACTTTGATAAAATTGGAAAAAAAAAATGTCATAAAATTTGTTATGTGAAGTAAAGCATACGACAAAGATCGCACATATCACTATTTACTCATAATAATAATAATTCAAACGAAATTTCATTTCATTAGCCAAGAAAAGCATTAATCATCTAACGATATGAAAAACTGAAAAGTTTTATTCAAATTTTAATTTAATTAAATTGAATAAAAGCATTAATTTACAGAATTATACAACTTAATTTCAATTTAATTGAATTGAATAAAAATCCTAGTTTACAAAATTAAACAAACTATAGCTGGATTTCCTTAAAATTAAACATCATGATATTTTGTCAGCAGCAACAAATCTAACGACAGTAACAAAAACATTTAAGGCATTACTGGCATTTGTTAGCATTGGTGGGAAACAAAAAAAAAATTAAACGAGCGNCACAAAATTACACAAACTATGGCTGAATTTCCTTAAAATTAAACACCGTGCTATTTTGTCAGCAGCAACAAATCTAACGACAATAACAAAAACATTCAAAGCATTACTGGCATTTGTTAGCATTGGTGGGAAACAAAAAAAAAATTAAACGAGCGCGATCGGATCGGTATGTATCACCTTTTCAAAAAGGAAACAAAATGGCAATCTGATTGAAGGACTTGATCGTATCGTATTAAATGAATGAAAGTAAGATACGATAGGAAAAGGAAATAACATCACAATTATTACTTTACAAAAATTGCAACAAACTACTGTTGAGAAATTTCGAAAAATGAAATTGCAAAAAGGATTTTTTTTGGGAGAAACACGAGATGACACGGTAAACGATACGGTAATTTTTCTAAATAGTTAATCATGATCTAATAACTGTTTCATCTCCTCAGCTGTTTGTGTTTTTCATTAATTGTTGGATTTTAATGACCTGTGAAAATTTGTTTATTCTTTTCAATTTTTAATTTACATCTTTCTTTGCCAACTTTCTCTTTCTGCCATAGCAACAAATTTACATTTATTTTTAATTAAAAAATTTTTAACGATGAGATTTGCTGAAATTAATTTAAAAATTCATACTATATTTTTTTTTAATCGAATAGTTTAAGCATACTTTATTCTATTCACTTATTTCTAATGTAATAATATTTCATCAATAATAAATAAATTAGCAATAAGTAAAATGAATGATCATCTTCGTTTTGCATTATTTTTTTATTAAATTTCAAATTATCATTTATTATTGTAGAACTGATAAGAATTTCAAATTATCATTTGTAATTGTTCAACTGATAAGAAAGAATAATGGTGTGATGACTAGAATAATACATGGATACATATTTCCATTTTGTAATCACTTTTTCAAGTTTCAAATTATCATTTGTAATTTTTCAAGTGATAGGAAAGAATCATGGTGATACGACAACTTGGCTAATTATCATATGAATGATATATATGTTGATATATATTTCCATTCTGTAATCATTTTGTCAAGTTTAATCATGAAATAAAATATTTTAAAAAATGTGATTAAAGAAAATCAAATGTGTTGAGCAAATAAATGGCAAAAATGACAGATGAATTTAGCCTTCACAAAAAAAAAAGTATTCATACATAAGGTAAGAAAATGGATATACATAGAATCAAATTCTCCTGAGATTATGCGTAAATTTACATAAATACACAAAATTGGAGAAGAAAAAAAAAACGAAATAACGGAATGTCTTTTTTGATGACATTTATGGATACTATTAGTTAGCTTTAAATCCATTTAGGCAAATTCCAATGCTTCTTAGATCAAATGGCTTTTTTAGCGTAAATAATTTTATTGAAAAAAAATTGAATAAAAAAATACAAATTTGAAAAGACTAATTTTTTTCTCTAGTTTCACTAAATACAAATGAATTTGTGAAAAAAATTAAAAAATTCAAACTTTTGAGAGAAATTCTTAAATTTTTTTAAAAAAAAAAAGTATCATCTAAAAATTTAATTCATCTATTCCTCGTTTAATGCACTTGATATGATGAACAGAGAAAAGGTTATTTAATTAAGCAATCAGCTAGCAGGCAAATGATTTCTTCCGCTTATTCGCTATAATCTTGATTTAACCCCCGCACTCTTTCTCTCACTAAAAATGTATATTTATTTTCTGGATAATCTACTCTTTAAGTTTGCTTTTAGGTTTTAGACATCAATCTGATCTTTTCATACTTATACCTGAATTTGATTTTTTCGCACCTATACCTGAATTTGATCTTTTCGCATCTACTTTTTTTTTTTTTTGAATATACAATGAAGTTTTTTTTTCACTTCTTAATTTAAAGGAGCAAAAATCCTTGATTAAATTCTTCAATGTATTTTTCTTGATGCAGAGTAAATTAAATATTTAAAGTTACATAACAGGGGTGCGAATTGAATAGTAGGTCAATTTTGAATATGAAGTACATTTTTGCATCAAATAATAAAGCGTCAAAGTGAAGCAAGTAAGCTAGTGAATAATTAACTGAATTTATAAGTAAACAACTGGACAAGCTAAGGAAATAACAAAATAAGCCCAAACTAAGCAAGTTTTGAATTTTGATAAAGTCAACTAAATATGCTTACAACTTCTGCCTACAATATGTAACTGAATAATAACTGGAAAGAAAAAAGACTTTGTGAAAAATAAATCGTATGATTAAATGATGGATTAATTTATGGAAATGTTAATGGATAGAAATAAATAAAATAGATTAGAGATTAGAGAATAAAGTTGTTTTAATAAGATCATTTTAAATATAATTATGAATAAAACTAACATTAATCATAAGTAACAGCAACAATATGCAATAGCAAGGACAATAAGTTAACTTAACAAGCAATAACAAGAACAATAAGCAACATTGACAAGCAATAATAGTAAACAACAACAACAACAAATAAAAACAACGAGAACAACAGCAAAACAACAATAACAATAATAGCAGCAACAATAACATTCAGTTCGAGTAATTGTTGCAGGAGAGTATTAAATACAACAGAATGAAAAAGGCATGATTTAGTTGATGATCGAAGGATAAAAATTGAGAAACGTTTAATGGGTGATCTGATAACAAATGATGACAGCAACAACAACAACAACAACAACAGCAACAACAACAACAATGACAGTAATGAAAATGGAGGAATGCTAAATATTCAAAATTCAACGAAAAAATCACACACAGAAATCACAATTCTTTAGATGTGTAGTAAGATTGCTAACAGTGTTTTTTTTCAAATGAAGAAAACAATAAGAAATGAAAATGCGGGAAAAGATTATTCTGTGATTTAAGAAGGTCAAGCAAATTAAAATCTATGAATTTGATTGGGATACATGACAATTTAGGCATGGATAGGAGGAAGAAGTAAGGGTTCAAGGAGGAAAATGAAGCACTCTTCATATGATTTGTGACTTTATGGCATTTGCGGAAGGACAAAAAGGAAAGATGGATGAGAAATGGGACAGAAAAGAGGAAAAAGGGATTGCATTGGATTTTATTAAAAAGCTCCGCCCGATCGGGTGGTGATGGTCATCAATGTGGTGGTCATTCATGATATCTTGCAAATGATGTGTGTGCATATTTAGGGATTAGATGCTTTTACAAAACTATCTCATTAATCATTTAAACTTTTTTTAACTGTCAAAATAATTTTCCAAAATTTTGAAAAATTTCTTTAAAATTTTCACGTGGCTAAAAATTTTGAATAAGAATGTATTATCAGTAATTCAAGATTGATGCATCGTAACGCAATTCATTGAACATATAAATGTAAATATCGAATGAGGAAAATAACAAAAAAAAAAAAAAGTAATTGAAATTTTCTTTCAGATAGACAGACCGAGTAAATTATTTTGGATTCAGGATTAATTTCAAATCTCGTCTATTCCTTTTCTTCCATCTTTTTCAAAGCCAACAAATTTCAACGCTCATTTTTTTCATTCAACTAATTGAAAAATATTCAAATTTGAACAACCTTTTTTCTCAAATTATTTCAATTGAAAGAATATTTTAAACTGATATAGTTAAATTTTTTTTTTAAATCGATATTAATCCGAAATCTATAGAATTTGAAGAGAAAATATTTCCTATATAGCAATTTTGAGATAATGGATAAAATGCAGGAAAGAGATACAATTTAAAATTTGCACTCTAAAATATCTTACCGGAAATATTTTAATGATAGCATAGCACGATAAAAAAATATCTTTATAAAAATTGAAAAAAAGAACTGCTGCTACTATAAAAATCTAGGACGAAGAAGTTTGAAAGAGCTTTTATTGTACTTGTTAAAATCACAAAAAAAAGTTTAATGGGTAATCAAAAGATGAAAAACTTAAAATCAATTGAAGTAATCTAATAAAAAGTGAAAATACTTCATGAAATCAAAAAAAACTTGAAATCAATTAAAGTGATTTAATAAAAAATGAAAATATTTCATCAAATCAAAAATTGAAATCCTATAAATTTTTTTTGTAGAGCTAAAATATGAAATAAATTTAGCAATGTGTCAGATTGTCCGCTTAATAAATCATTTTAGAAAATATTTCTGCTGTCATAGAATCACCCGAGATACCCGAGATTTAATAGTTTTTCAAAAATTCATTTATTCAGGCGAAGAAATCATTTACACAATGTGATTGCGTTAACAAATTGTTGTTGTAAATCAAAATTTAAATTTTGAATTTTATTATTCAAATTTCTTAGCAATGGAATCAATTCGAAGAGCAATAGAATTTTTTTTTCTTCTTTAATAATAAATTTAAATATCAAATAAAAGTGAAGCCGATAAAAGGATGAACCTTAAATCAATACTGAAAATCAAATAATACAAAAAAAAAATTGATGAAACACACATGCATCCACATACACACATAATACAATGAAAAGAAGCTTTTTCGTCATGCATATTCTGTAAGCCAATAATAAAAATACTTTTTAAGAGGGAATAAAAAGAAAACAGTAAGTACATTTTTTTCTATTCCCTCATTTCAGGATATTCAGGAATTTGCCCGGAAAATCTTGAATCATTCACAATATTTGCAGCATATCATATTCCTTTTCTCAATTCACCAAATTATAGATAATTTGAGACACAGGTAAATAAACAAAAATTTGAGGGGAATTTATAAATTGAAAATTGCATAAGAAATAATGGAAATTCAATTGCGCAAAAACAAAAATCAAAAATTCAAAGTAATGTTAAAATGAGTTAAATGTTAAAATTGATTATTTTATGTCTTGCTAGACGTGAGATAAAAAGAAAAAAATTGCAATTAAAATTCCGAAAATCAAAACCGTCATTTAAATGCAATTACTGGAAGTTTATTCTGTACATTCAAATGTCACAATAATTTTTTAAGATGACAATTATGAAAACTGTAATCGTTTGAATTCTTCATAATTTCAGCTGGAAAACGGAAAGGCATATTTAAATTTAGGCCAATTCTTTCTTCATTGTATCGAAAAGAAACTATTGAAAACAATTCAGCTATGAAAAAATTTGATGGTGTCATTTTAAAAGAAAAAGTTACATTTCATTGAAATCAATAAAAAGAAAAAATTCTGTCGGCCTAAAGGAATGAATTAAATTAATAAGAAAAAAAAACCACTGATAAAAAAAATGTATTGCTATTTCAAAGAGGCATAAATTGTTCAGAAATTAATTATCGCTAATTAATTTTTAAAACCTTTTGACATTGTATCAGAAAAAATGTAAAAAATTAAAAATATTTCAGATATTTGCCCATTTAAAAACTTGCTGCTCTTTTTTTGAAAAAAAATTTTTTATTGTTAAAATTAGTTTAATTAATTTTGACAGGCAAATAATTAATTCGAATTGTGTTAACTCATTTGATTTTGTACATTAAATGATTAACATTGCTAAAGATAACTGAATTATTTAAAGCTGTAAAAACAAAAGTAGGTCAAAAGTTCCGTCGAAAATTCCATTGGATTATTAGGCTAAATTGAAAGAAAAAAGTCTAGAAAGTGAATATGTTCGTCTTTTTACGCTGTTTACCTCACTCCACATTAGGCACACTAAGTCACTTATTTGTAGCACATTTCTACAGTTGACCTATTTTTCCTGACGAAAATGAGTAACAAACGATCCAAGTGATTGTTGATTGCATAGGTGTTTAGGAGGAGGTATAATGACAATCAACTTTTTGTCAAATGTTTGCTTTCCGCACCTGTCGTCAGTAGCTGTATCATCGTATTACTTGCAAATTTAATTTCGAAGCACGAAAAATCTTTCTATAAAAAACTTTTTTTTCGAAAAAAAAGAAAATGAACAAAGAGAGCGAAGCTATGCTGTTGTTCGATTTGAAAATAGAAAATAAGTCAGAAAGGAATTAATTGATAATAAAGATGATTATATCACAATAAACTGTTATAGTTATGTGAAAATGAAAATTAAGTAATTATGTTTAAAAATAATGATAAAATCTGGTATTACGTAATTATGTTTCGTTAATTGATCATTATAAATGTGTAAAATGATGATTTCGAATATTAGTGTTAATAGTAATAACAATAATAATGAATGACATTATTAGTGGTTATCAGAGCAATGATAACAGTATGATAATGATAGTTGATTCATCCTTGGCTATAATATTATAAAGCAAATGCTTGCTGTACTTATATTGCGATTATTATTGAACTTTGACAAATACAAATACGATAATAGTGTAGTTATTTTAGCAAAAAATAAACATGAAAGCTTATCAGTTCTCTTATCAGAGATGAGAAACTCAAGCATGTAGTATTATCATGACAATGTTAATAGTGTTGCTACTTTTTGAAATTGCTCTCAAAGAATGGTTATTTGAAGAAAATATTTGTATTATTAAAGATACTTCCATTTTCATATGTTAAAGAAATAAAGGAAAAATAACTTAGAAAATTTGTTAAATTCCAGACCTATTTATGATATTTAGAATGAAATGGGAAGGAAAAAACTACTGAAAATGTTAAAAATTCTAATAGATCCAGGAAATAATCGGTTATTTTCCGATAATTAGTTTTAGCCATTAATTAGTTTTTGCTAAGTTGTTTTGAAAAATAATTTGTTTTTATTACTACAATATTAGATTACTAAATACTAATGATAATGTTAGTTTTGATAGCTTTTTAAAATTGCTCTCAAAGAATAATCTTTTGAAGAAAAACAAAGATAAAAATAATACTTGAAGAAAAACAAAAACAAAAATGAAAAATTGAAATTGGTAACGCTGAAATAAAATAAATTAAATAAAGTAACAAACGATGAATTAGCGCGACATATTTAAAACGACATATAAAAAACTTTTTCAAAAAAAAAATGGAAAGAAAAGAAAGAAAAAAATTGCATATTCTGTTTGAAAAAAATTGAAATATTACAAAAATGTTCCTTTTCCGTTTCCCTATTCTTTACAGCATCAATTCTTGCCTGTAAAATTTCTTTTAAGCAAAATTTTTATTTTATTTTTCAATAAAAATAAAATAATATATTATTTAACAGATTGAAAAATGACAGTATATATCATTGCTGAATAGAACAATAAGCATTGATCTAAGATCCAACGTATAATTTAGTAACAATTAAAAAAATTTTAAAATTTACACAAAATTCACGGATAAATATTACAATCCATCCATCTAACATCTTAATTATTAATCTGATGCACACAATGTTATTTGTTATTATCGCATCGCTCCTTTTCTTTTGGAGACATTAAAAAAACCGGATATTTGATTATTTGGCAATATGCAATGAATGATCTAAGCTATAATTTGGTGACAATAGCTGACAGTATGTCTACTACTATTGCCACTATTATTAGGTGCATATTAATGAATTTTTGATATAAGCCGATATTTTTCGTTGGAATTGGAAAATTTTTTTTTTTTTTTTTTCAATCCGTTATTATAAATCAAATTAAAAATGAAGCGATGATTAAAATTAAGTTTAGAATTATCAATTTCAGGTTTGTTTTGAAAATGAAAAAAGCAAAATTAAAAGTGTGAATGAACTATTGAGCGTGAAATTGGGGCATTGAGAAATGGATGAAATTGATTGAAATTGGTCAATGAAAAGAAAAAACGAAATGTAAATGATGTGAAAAAAATGAACAAAATTGTTCCGGAAGTTAAAAAAAGAAAAAGTAGATGAAGTTTCAATTTTCATAAAACTTGCGTAAAAAAGATCAGGAAAAGCAAACAGTGCAAAAATAGAAAAGAAAATTTTACATTCCCTATTTAAAGAATTAGAAAAAAATCAGAATATTTATTATACAAAGATATTTTTAGCATTTATTCAAATATATAACAATTGTAAAAAAAAAGTTTAATTTTGATAAAATACAATGTGAAAAGATTATGGAAAAGCGTGTGAAAATGACAAATGGAGAAAAAAAAGTGTAAAAAAAGTATAAGAGAATAAAAGAGAAATGTGAAAAAAAATTTTTTTTTTTTGAAATAATTTGATACAAATGTAAATAAGATAAAGAAAAAAAAACCAAGGAAAAAAAATGATTCATCAAAAATATTTCAATAAAAAAAGTAAAATTCATAAAATTTTTTGATTAATCAAATATGCGTGAACGTATAACAAAATAGATCAGACACTGATCTGTAGTGGATGATAAATGAATGGAGAAGATATGGGTGGACAAAATGTGGACAGCTGCGCAAGCTATTTTTGTTAAGCTATCCGATACAACACACGGACACACACATACACACAAACATACAGAATCAATCTTCTCTTCATTCAAAATCCAGTCCACTGCTAATTTGTAGATAAAATGAATAAATAATTTTGGCAATTTTTTTTCTTTTAATTTTAAATTTTGATTTCAAACATTTTAAATTATCAAAAAATTATATTTAAAAGTTTTCCAATGCCTTTTATTTTTTTCAATAATATAACACAAAAAAAAAAAAGAAATTCAATTTTGTTGCTAAAATTTTAACTCTGAATTTACTTATTTTTTTTACTAATCTTTATTTATTATTTATTTATTTGTTTTGTTCAGTTAAATAATAATTTTTAAAAACAAACAGTTCAATTTTTTTACCGCATTTTTTAACTCTTTTAATTATTGAAATAAATTAAGCGAATGAATAAGTACTGCTTTGACAAAGAGAAATAGAGATTGATAGAGAAAGAAAGAGAGAAAGAGAGATAGATTTGAAAAGAACTTCAACTGCTTAACAGCGCAGAATATTTACAAAACGAGAGACAGGGATTGGTGGAGAGAGAGAGAGAGGAAGAGACATAGAGACTTGAAAAGAAAAGTTTTGCTAACAAAAACACTTAAAGCATGGAAAAGCTTAAGAAACTTTAATCTGACAACACTTACTTAACTATCTTACACAAAGTAATATAAAAAACAAAAAATAAGAAAATATGAAATTTAAAAATGAAGAAAAAAAAAAGGAAATGGACGTACAGAAAAATATGAAATTTAAAAAAATGAACAAAAAGTATACAGTTAAACTTTTTTTTACTGACCGTATTAAATTCTGTACGATTTGACTGTCCAAAGTTAGCAATGACCATCATATGGCTCTTCCATTTCTTACGATAGAGTTATGCATAAATGGCCAAGTAATGGTTTGTTATCATTGCAATACATCATAAAAGTTGAAGGTAATAAAGATAACAAGAAGTGCAGGAAATGAAAAGTGTCCCAAAATGAATGATTAAACCAATAAATCTTCAAATGTTTGTCTTTCTTTTTTCTTCCTTCAATTTATGATTAACAGAAAAAGAATTTTCTCTTGTTTTTTTCTTTTTTCATATATTTTTTTCAATAAAATATATTAATAGAAATATCCAACAATTTATTGTTAATTAATGAATTATTGTTAGTTAATGGATTAAAGTACTTAAGAAAAAATATTAAAAAAATTATTTTTAATGAAACAAATAATAAATTTAAAAATTTTTGTAATAATTTATTGCAATTTCTTTTCATCACTTTTTCTCTTAAGCTTTCTATGGATGAAGAAATAAAATTCCTAATGAAATTCCAATGAAATATTCTTGTGAAAAAAAATTCCCAAATAAAGCTCCCCAAAATAAAATTTCCTAAATAAAAATAATAAGTAAGAAAAAAAATGAAGGATTAATAAAAAAAGAAGAAACGAAAAATTTTATTAAAATATATTTAATTCATAAAATAATTAATTGATTAAATTTTTTTCTGCAAAACAAAATACTTAAAAATAGGAAGTGTTGTGCTTCAAAAAGAGGAAGAGAGTATGTAAGAAGAGAGAAAAGCATAAGAAGCTGTTGTAAATCAAACTAAAAAGTTTTTTTAGGATTATCAGAAATGAATATACTTGTTTATAACTGCTTCTGAAAATTTTTTCTGATGAAATTTGCAACTGTAATTTATTTTTGCTAGGAAAAAATTGGCCTTTATGCTCATCGTATGATATTAAATCTGTTAGTAAGATTGTAAATGGTCATCGTTGTAGCAGTAATCATAGACGGTCATCAATATTCATCATCATTATCATCATTAATAGATCGTTTACCTATCATTAAAGTGCATAAATCAATTTTTGTCACCAATGTCCACTAGTGTACATCGTCTTTCTTCATTTACTATTGCTACGGTATCAGCAATAGGTTAACTAATCTTCTGTATGACCAGATAAATTGTTCGCACAAATAATTTAATGTAAACATTTCAATAAAATTTCCCCTTACATTTATTTATCTATTAATTTGATACACTAATAAGCAATTAAAATTATTTTTCACACATAATCAATTATTATTGAAAATTTAAAAAATATTTCACATAAATTAAATATAGTTTAAAATTAGGTCAATAAAATAATTATTCAGTTTTGAAGCAATTTCTAAATGAAATTTTAAAAAGTGTTAAGTTTTAAATTCATTCAAATGAAACAATTTTTTTTCAGTTTTTGTTTAGACTTAAGATTATTATCCATTTGATAATTAAGCTTTAGTTTGTTATCAATTTGATGATTAGTCTTATGATTGCTATTTATTTTATAATTAAGTAAAACAGAGTAATTTATGCTTACTTATTGATAAATGCATTTCGCATTTTTTCGCATACGTATGTATGTGTGTATGTTTGTGTGTATGTTTGTGTGTATGTTTGTGTATATGTGTGTGTGTGTATGTGTGTGTGCTTGTGTGTGCTTGTGTGTGATTTTTAATTGCCAACATAAATGCATTTTTCGTTTTTTTCCACATTTATGTGTATGTGTCTTTGTAATGTTTTGGAAAAGCAGGTGTCAACAAGGCATTTAAGTGATAACGATGTAACTCATTTAATTAAAGATGGTGCATTAATCAAATTCATTGTTGTCCACCGGTTTTTGGCGATACCTGCAAAAATGAAACTAACACATCGTCAGTGGTTTCTGGTGGTAGCTGCAAAAACGACAACAATGCATTGTTCATCGATTTCTGGCGATATCTGCAAAAATGTTACAAACAGCATTTTTATTTGACTTTTTTTTGTTGATACCTAAAAACAATGTTGGATAATTACACTCTCACAAAGAGAGCGGTTTTTTTAATTATTTATTGAATTTGAGAAATCAATTATTAATATTATTCAATTAAGATTTTACAAATTTTGAAATTTAATTATTAACATTATTTAATTAAGCATTTTTTTTATAAGTGAATAAGCTTGAATTTGCTAGCAATAATCATTGATTGTTCAATATTTCCGGATCAATATGATCAAATATGATAGATTATGAATTTAATTGATTCAAGAAACTTCAATTTAAAATAAAATCTAAAATAAAATAAACTCTCAGGTATCATTGAATCAAGTTAAATTCTAATTAATTCCACAACAATGCATAGTTACATTCAATGCAAAAATCTGAATTTAATTATAATAAATCTTAAATTATAAAATTGGAAAAGGCCGAATTTGAAAACTGTATGGTTAATATTTTGCATTTCATATGATCGATATTCTTATGACATTTCACATCTTGTTCACTTGCATAATTATAAGATGAAATAATCACGCAATTAATTACATCATACTATATATGTATTTAAAAATATTTGTGAACAAGAGGGAAATTTTCAAGAAACAAAAAAAGAAACAATTCCATTGACATCGTTTTTCTTTTCACTTCAACAGCTCATTTAATTTTACGTGTACCATATTGTTGCGATCACGCTGAAATGACTTTGTCTGCGTGATCGCTGGAATCAGATAAGTGTAGCAAAATTGAAATTTGACACAATTTCTTCATCTGGAAATATACCTATGGGATTATTTATTCAATTTTGTATTGATGTAAAATTAGCAATTTAATTTAACATTTAAATAAAAGTTAGAATTTTTCAAGAAATTATTTTTGCTTTTAAATACTATTCAATTCCTAGAAGTATTTATGGATATACCATAGAGAAAAAAAAAACCTTAGTGAATCAAAAACTTTTAAATTTTACTTAATCAAATTTTGTAAATCACTCAATATACACAGTAATAAATTAGGTAATCAGGTAATAAAGTATTTCATGAAAAAAATGATTAAAGCTAACTTTTAGCTATAGAAAAGTTTTATTTACTTTCTAGAGTGATTTATAGAACTTCCAGAAAAATATTTCTGAAAATTTTAATTTTCTGACACAGCTGCATTTGACGCTTAATGATATTAGTATTTAGATTTTCTGCAAAGGTCTATGTCTTTCTAGGGTTTCGATGATTTGAATTCAATTCCAGGTTAAATTTCTAGCAAAATACAGTTGGCAAACTTTCTGACTTAGAAAAAATTTTTTGATCACTAGAAATACTTAATTAAATGATAGGATTCAGCCTTAGGTTGTTTTAGCTTTTTTTTTGTTTTATTTTTTCGAATCCTGCTTGAATTATTTCGAGGAGCCTAAGCTATGCTCAAAGCATTTTTGAATATGCCATAGTTGCTTAAAATTATTAAAATTTCAATTTCTGAAAAAGAAAGTATACGTTTTACACATTTGCAAAAATTATGCTAATAAATTCATTACTTTGCCTCTTCCCATATCATCATTTCTCACTATCTCTTTCTCTCGCTACTCTTTTTTCATATACAAAAAAATAATTCGCATTTTTGTAAATTCAATTTCAAAATTCAATGAAGCTGAAAAAAAATGCAAAGAAGGATGCTATTATCGATAGCAAATGGTATGTAATCATGGTTATATTATCTTTCAAATTTTGATCGGCAAAAAATTCCATATTAACTCCCTAATTACCTGTAATTATCTGTCTCATCAATAAAACCTGTTAATGATAGAACTTGCATATTGATTATTGAATATTTTTCAAATGAATAGATTTTTTAGAAATGACAAAATTTTTATTTGTTTAGTAAAATATTTGTTTTTCAAGGAAAAATAACCAAACGAACAAATTTAACATGAAAGGAGAATAATCATTGAATTAACTAAAATTAATTAATTTAATTCAAATAAGGTAAATTTCAACTGTTTTATCTAATTTTACTATAAAATTAAAAAAATAGTTAATTTGGTAGATATAAATTTAAATTATATCACAAAAAATAAATTCTATTGATACAGCTAAAAATAAAAGCGTTACTATTTTATAAGCAGTTAATTATTGTGCTTTAATTGATTAAATAATTCCTAGTTTCATTTTCTATTAATAAATCATGACGATCAATCAATATATATCCGCAAGTACATTTAAAGCTTTTTCAAATAATTTAATTTTGAAATTTGATTGAAATTTCAATTTCTTAGACAAAAAATTTAAATTAAACCAAAATTATTTTTTTCCAAAAAGACATTCTTATATTTTATTTTTAAAATTATTTTCAACTGATGATCAATTTAAAATTGCAATAGTAAGGAAAATTTTAACATTTTTAAAAAAATTCAAATTAATTGCAAGGAAGAGTTTTGAGTTTCGTTCTATATATTTGTATATTCCTATTAAATTTATGGTTTTAAGTAAGGTTAGTCTGTTTATATTCGAACCAAATTGATCAAAACAATTCAAATTGTTGAGAAAACTGTGCCAAATATATTCTAAGAAAATTTGCGAAATTAATACAAATAATTTTTAAAAATGGCAAGGATAGGAACGGTAGCAGTGGTAGAGAAGTGAAGGAAGAGAATGAATGAAGTCTAATAGGCTTGATTGTTTGTTATAAGAAAGGATGCAATTATGCCTAAGCAAAAATTTAATAACTTTTATCAGCCCCGAAAAATGCATTTGGCCAAGCCAATGATGTCTTATTTCTTCTACTTCCTAAATTTCATTTTTTATTTTTTTTACTTTTTGATTATTTCACATTTACCTATATTCAATTTCGATAGTTGATGAATTCCTGTAATTTTTTTGGCTTATGTATGTTAAATATGACATTCTACAGTGATAATTAGCCAATTAGTACCGAAGTCAAAAATTGTTAATTAGTTGCAAATTATAGCAACTTATTAAAGCTATCTAATCAGTGTATATCGATTTGTGTTAATTAGATCATCAGATATGTTAATTATAATTACCAAGTGTAGCTAAAAGAAGTGTGTTGAATTTGATTAATCATAACTGCAATCGAACAAAGTTAAAATCACAATTATCAAATTATTATCATTTCTAACTTGATAACTTGCTACAAGTAAAATTTTTCATATTTTTAATTAGCTATAAGCTGATTAAATAATTAACGTTATATGGTAATTTTTTGAACTTATTCGAAATATTAAATTAATTAGACCCGAGTATATCAACTTATCCATTATTTAAAATTTGTTCATTAATTTCTGTTCTATTGCTCCGTTACTTTAAACTATTGCAACTCCAATAATTAAAGTTATCAGTAATTTTTAAATTAATTTATCCTGCAGACAGGATATCGTACAATTTCGTTATCATCATCATTATCATCACCATCTGCCTCTGCCCTAATTAAATAATTAACCTTACACATGATTAAATAATTAATCTTCCTTTATTAACCTTATACAATAATTTTTTCAATTCACTCGAAACTATTAAACTCATTAGACTAGAGCATTTCAACTTATTCATTAATTAAAATTTATTAATTTCTGTTCTATTACTTCATTGTTTTAAACTATTTAAACTCTAATAATTTAAATTATCAGCAACTTTTAAAATTATTTATTTCATAGATGATATCGTAACACTTTCATCATCATCATCTTCTTCTTCTGCACTAATTTATCATCATTTGAAGTGTGCGGAACCGAGAGCTGAGAAGGCAAACAGATGACGAACATAAATCATATGGATTTCCGATTGGCATTGTGGCCAAAAATTTCTACCGTAAACACACAAACTTTTATACTGAAGAAGAAACGAAATGCAATTTAATTTTCACACAAATTTTTTCTTTGTACCTAATTTCAATAAAAATTGATGATTGAAAAAAAATTGATGATTGGATGACAAAAACCTTTCTCGTTTATTAGTTTTATTTCCAAAAAAAAAGAAAAATAACTTAATTTTTCAATCATAAAGAGTTAATATATTATTGTGACGTTATGAAAAATTTTCTTTCTTTTCTTTATTTTCACTTCTGTCATTTAAAAAGCTATTCAAAAATTTTGCAAAAAAAGAAGTATGAATTTTTGAAAAAGATTTCAAAAATTTGAAACAAAATTTTATTTTAATTAAAGAGCAAAACTTTCAATTTTCACTTTGATTAATTCAATTATTATATGTTATGATGAAAAAAATTATAAAATTTGTATTTTTTATAATTTAAAAAAAAAATTAAATTTTATATTAATTTTATAAAAAAATTTTTTATTTTTATTTTTTAATTTAACAATTATGTTAATGCTTGAATTTAATTATTCATAACAATAAAAATATTTATTGATCGATTCGTGTATTTTTATTATAATTTAAAATAAAGAGCTTATTCGAAGTATTTTTTCACATTGAAATTGACGTTTTGCTTGTTATGTTGCAGCAAAAGTCAAATTAAAAATGTTGTTTTTTTTCACATCTATTCAATGAAATCATAGACGAAATTGTTAATGATAAGATAGACATAATGAATTTGTCGTAGGTATAATTATTCGCAATTCATTTCATCTGTAAACCTTATGAATAGAACAAAAAAAAAAAAGTGTATGAAAAGAAACAAGTATGTGACACCAAAGTATGTGGAAAACTTAGACATCGTTTTGCTGTTCTAAAAGAAATCGCCAAAAGAAGCCACGATTGATGTCAATAGTTTGGTGGACATTTATCCGAATAAACTTTATGAAAGAAGAAACAACAACACCAACCACTTGTATTATATGCATTTTTTCATTATTTGACATTTTGCTTTTGGAGCAACTGTGACACCAAAATTTTAGCAAAAGCAATTTGTCTTGTCAATTTTTCGAATAGAATAAGAAAATGGATTGGAAGAGAAATGAAGCATTTATTGAAATGTAAAATTTTAACAAAAAAAAAAACAGAAAGAATAAACAAACTAAAATATTAACCTTTCCCCCTCCCAACCCCCAAAAAAAAAGAAATCTAAGTTGCAAATAAATAAGCAAAAAGAAAAAGAAGAAAAGAAATGAATAAATTAGCATTTTTCAATAAAGTCAAATTTTTTTCCTTAAATTTAACGAAGATAACAAATATTCATTGATGATGCCATATAAAGCAAAATTATATTTAAATGTTTTCATTAAGGCTTTTCATATTCTTCTTCATTTTTTTCCATTCAAAACAAAATTGATAAAATGGCGCGATTGATTTATTAGTTCTGGATTGTTTTTGTAAATTAGTGGAATGAAGTTAACTGATCTAAATGGCATATTGATCTAAATGATTTTTTCATTCTCGTAAATTATGATCATTATGGTTAAAATATGCGCACTTTTGCTGTCTGTCAAGCAGAAGAAAATTTTGCGGAATATTTGAAAAGCACTAAATAAATATATTTATTGCTCTTTGAAATCAATAAAACTTTATTAATTAATGAGACCAAATCTTGCGTTTTTTTAATTAACAAATTAGCAAAAACAGAAAAGAGAAATAAAGAGAAGATGGCATGAGATTGAACATACTGCTGATGACCGGTTGAATGTTCCTTTGTAAATGTGCATATGACATGACAGAAATGCCCATTTCATTTGACACTTTCTTTTTTTTCAGATTTTCTTTGCAATTTGAAAAATTAAAAAAATTCGACAGAGAAAAGTGAAAAATTAGAGAGCATTACAATTGAAATTTTCTCATTGTTCCAATTAATTAATGATTTTTAAAGCAATATTTGAATTCGATTATATTTTAGGCATTCAGCTGCCAAATAATGTATGGCAAGAATTCAAATTCGCTTAAAATTCGAAAAAAAAGTTTTGAAAAAAATGAATTTATTTTTATTTCTTGAAATTACCGCTAGTTCATTTTGAGTAACAAAATATTGCTTAACATATGATCTTTTTTGATATCATTAGTGGAAAAAGCAAGCTTCAATTTATGAAGTTTTGATTTTTGCCTAGTTTTTTTTTTTCAAAATATAAATTTTAAATTGCTCGAAACTATTTCAATCGAAATACTCATTACTATTAGAAGATAATTTCTTAAATGCAAATTGTAATCATCTGTCAACTCTATCAATAAGTTATTAATTTATTTGGAACATATTAGATAATCTAAAATTTAATTTCGAGAGAATTAAATTTGAAAATGCAAAATCCATGATGTTTTAAGCTAAATGCGAGAAGTTTCTATTGGAAAATGTGTCAATCAGAGATTAAAACTAATTAAGATAGGCAAGAATTGAGTGAGAAGTTTCTGTGCTGAACCTAAATGATAAAGTAAAACGATTGGTACGGCTCCCGATTTGGCTATTGCAACTAATCTCTGATAAAAGATTGATCGTTTAATTAATCTGAAGGCCAGAGAATGAACGAAAGATAAATTTATGCACATGATATAGGCAAATAATTAAATTTAAAATGGACGCACTCCAGTTTCATACTCAGGAAATGATGTGGGGAAGAACTAAGTTTAATCTAAAATTAGCCTAAATTCCATCAACTATACAAATGAGTACTTTCTTATGAATTTATAAGATTGAAAATAATATTTATTACTTCGTCATTTATTTTTCTTTCCTCTAGCTTTTAAAAGCTGAAAAATTTGCTACAGAACGTGGTAAATTTTGGGAAATTAAAATTAAATTAAATTTCATTTGAAAGTAGCTAATTAAATATATATGAATGAACAGTTCTTGACATTATTCATTTTGCATCGATTAATAAATGAACAGATGTTTTAACAAGTAATATTAATCATATGATTAGCACTCTGTGAGATTTGGAGGAAAAAAGATAATGTGAATTTTTTTTTTTTTTGTAACAAATGTTTCATTTCTCTTTCTCTTCTTCCCATATATTGATTTTAATTAATTATTGGCTATAGTAGTTTAATTAATGAGAAGTTTTGCTCTTTTCAATGTGAAACGGTCATTCTGATCTTTGGGATAATACTTGGTCATTTAATTACATATTTGAATAAATTCTATGCTCATACACTTAAATTATTTTATCGTTAAGACTATCGTTCAACCAAGTATTAGAATTACACTCCAATTAAACTTTATTCAAGCATATTGGAATGAAATTTAATTGCAAAACTGAATTTCACCATTCTTTCTTTTCTTTTTTCTTTTATCTAATCATGCATCACTAATAATTTGTTATTTGCTTTTGCTATTTTTAAAACTTGTCAAATTGATTGGTCACTAAGCATTTCGAGCTAACAAAAAAAAAATGTCACTGATTGATTGTTCAGGCGTAAAGTAAAAGTTTAAATTCTAAAAAAGTTATCTTGAAGTGTGTAATTTTTCACTGTGGAATTTCTTAATTATTTGACTATTTCAGTGTAGAAATTTTCTTTGCAGTTATTCAAATAATCAATCGAACTTTAATTAGTCGTTTCAAATACTTACCTGAAATTTTTGTTTACATATAAAATTGCAAGAAATAATCCATTGTGTAACAGTCGTTGACATTATCCATTCGAATGCATGTATATATCTACCATACCCAAATATCTATTCGCTGCCAAAAAGATTACAAATGATTTTAGTGTATTCGAAGAAAGAATGTTTCAAACAAATAATTATTTGATTGTAAATTTCACAAAATTGAGATGGAATTGAACTAGCGATGAAATTTTCAAAAAAAGCATTAAAATTAATGAAAATCTTAAAAAAAAAAAAACATTAAAATATTTTCTTCTCCATTATCGGTATAATCTTTTGAAATTTTTTAATGATTTTTTTATTGAAATATTTAAACAAATGCTAATAAAAAATTTTCATTTTTTTTTAAATTTCAAAAGAGCAAATACCGATTGAAAAGTTAAATTCAATCAGACCAACCATTCAACAAGCAATCAAACACAACAATAATTCCATAATTCAGCAATATCATTTTTGCGGCATATCTTTTAAGCATTCATCACTAACTAACCTCATAAAGTATTTCCCAATTGATAAACAGTTAATCTAACAATTTCATCAAAGAAAAAAATTCTTTAAAATTTAAATCATAAAATTTATCTAATCATCTATATACCATACCATTCTAATTCTATTTTGCATCCTCTACTAAGAAATTTAATGAAAGAAATACTCAGTAAAAAAGACATGAAAGAAAGTGAATTTAAAAAAAAAACTACTGTAGGAACTTAAATCTGCATGTTTGTTGCTAATTAACAGGTGAGAAATTAATTATTGAATTTATTTTAAGCATGAAATATTTCCCAAATATTATTATTCTTCAAAAAAAAAAAAATAAATTTTTGATTTTGGGAAAAAGTTTTCCATCTTAATTTAAATATTACTTTTGTTTTCAGCTCAAAATTATAACTGCATGTAATAAAATTTCTGTTAAGTTTTTGCCAAAAAAATTAATAAAAAAGGATTGGACTAAAAAATATGGAACATGTGAAGGAACACGTGGAATACGTGAAAGAAAACATGGAATGGAATATGTGAATGTAGTAGGTTAATAAGTTTAAAAATAAAATTCATTTTCTATCAATGAGATAATTGATAGAATCAAATTAAATTTATCATGCATATGAATAGCTCACTGATTATGATACAATAGCAAATGAAGAGATTCCGGAGTTATATTTTTTGTCAAATTAAAATTTAAATTTCTGCAAAAAATTTTTATTACTGTCATTCCGGCAAAATTTAACCTTTAAAATTAAAAAGTTTAACAAATAAAGACGCCATTACATAAAATTATTGTGCATTTAAATCATTTCAAGTAATTTTTCACAGTATAAATTTGTATGAGCTGGAAAGAAAAAGTTTTGATAAAGACAAGTTTGATTGACGCAGTCATTTACTCTACAGGGGATAGTTGAGGAGGAAAGGTTGAAAAAATATTTAATCCGCCTGATTTGTTTTCTTGCCAATAAATGGCAGACGGAAAGAATGAAAGAAGTCAATTATAATCATTAAAGTAATTTTCCTGGCGCCAATAAAAATAGTTAATATCTTACTTAACTTTGCTATCTTTCTCACTCTCTCTCCTTCTCTCTTTTTTTCCATAAAATATTATAAATTATTTAAATTTATTTTCATA
This sequence comes from Mansonella ozzardi, assembly GCA_029876185.1. NCBI lineage: Eukaryota > Metazoa > Nematoda > Chromadorea > Rhabditida > Onchocercidae > Mansonella > Mansonella ozzardi. The sequence continues at coordinate 19,368 of JARVGP010000015.1, read as the reverse complement.
TCAATAAATACAAGTTTTATGGAGTTTTCCAAAAGAAAAAAAATTAGTTTCACAATTTTTATTTAATTAAAAAACTATTTCATCGGCAATTTAAAGAAGAAAGAAGTTATATGAACCAATGTATAATTTCTGTATAAAAGTTATATTTCCCTACTGCAGTTAAGAAATAATTATCAAAAAATAATAGTAATAAAATTTTATCAATTAAAATTTTTTTTTGAATTTGATATTTTCTAAACGGTAAAAAACAATTCATTGATAAAGTAAAAATGATTAAATTGCTATTTCAACGATTGTCATTTCAGATTTTTAGTGTCATTTTTTCGATGATTGCTTGCATTTTGAATTGCTGAATGAGATTCGTTTAAATTTAACAATTCAAATTAAATCAATTTTCTTCGTTTTGTTTGAAACTCAAAAGATTTAATTCCAAATTATATCAATCGCTCTAATTTTTTTTTTTGATCAAAAATTATTTTATAACAAAAGTTATTCGCAAATTTATAATACTTTTTCAAATCATTTATTAGACTAAAAAAACAAGTTAGCATACCTTTGTTTACCATTGTCCATTCATCTTTATTGTCCAGTTTGAAATAGTCATCTTCAAATTATCTATTAATTTGGATGGAAGAAATAAATTTGAATAAAAAAAAAATGATGAATTGCAAAAAAATTTTTGCATAATTTTTGAAATTTATTTTTTTTTTTAAAAAAATTTGCTACCGTATGTTAAAGTTGAAAAATTGTGTGAGAGGAAAAAGAGAGTAAGGCGAAGGAGAAAGAACAAGAAGATTGGAAGAGTTTTATGTGAAATGAAAAATTATTGTAATGATTAGGCATAAATGATAAAAATGAATGATGGTGGAGATAGTTGTTGTAGGAGGTACGGTTAGGAAGGGAAAAACAATTTCGTGTGATCAACGTCAAAAGTTTTAATCATCAATTTAATGATCATCACCGTGACAGAAGCAGAAAGAAGGTCATTGTAGTTAGGTTGTAAAAAAAGTTATTTTGTATTCTTTGCTGTATTTATTTTGGATATCGTTTAGGTGAAAAAAGATAGTTAGATTAAGAATTTTGATATCAAATAACTTTTGCATCATTCATTCATCGATCATAACTTTTGATAATGATGATGATTGCTGTATATGTATGACTAGCAGCAATAGAAGGGATAACTAACAAATAGCCAGTAATAATAATCACAAAAATTTTATGGTTTCATTAAAGTAATGAAAATATATGGAAAAATAAAAAAAAAAAAAACATAATGAAAAGAGTTAGAAAGAGAGAAAAATGAGAGAGATAACTTTTTTTAAAATAAAATTTCAGATAAGAAAAGAATGAAAAAGAAAGTATATAGTATTTTTATGGGTAGTTACCGGAAAGTTATTATGTAAAAGAATTTTGCTTCACATTCACCACTTTTAATATCATGCATCGATACACAACACAAACAAATTATCCTCATAAAAGGCGACCAACTGCTGTGCATCTATAAAAAAAGAAAATAAATTTACTTGTTTAAAAAACCAGGAAATATGTTTTTTTTCTTTTTGTTTTTATTCCTTTGCACGGTTAACATCTAATGAAAAGTGTATTGATAATGGATCAAAAGAAATGTTAGAATTTTGATTAGTAAACAAAACTTAATGCTTTACTTAGTTTTATCACATGAACTACGACAATTTCCGTTTCCGGAAACTACTTGACTTCTATTGTTTGACATATGCAGAGCTTCATTTTTTTCTTTTTACAGCTACCGAAATAGTTAAAAATATTATCATAAATAAAAGTTGAAATTTTCAAACGCAAATTCTTTCCACTTTGTTTCTAAAAAGATCTTTAAAAAGAATTAAATCAAAGGTTAAAAGTACGGCAAAAAAAAAAAAGGAACACTGCTTTAAGTGCATTTCAATTATTTAAGAAATTTAAAATACTTAAGAAATTTTAATTTTTTAAAAATCACGTACTTCAAATTTTGTTAATTTCAAATAAAAAATTAAATAAATTAACATCTAATTGAAAGGAAAAAGAAAGCGAAAATTTAAAATAATACATTTTATAAATGTTATTAAATGGGACATTTACTGATTAAATAAAAAAGAAAAAAGTAAGCAAAACGTGAAAATAAGTGTTAATTGAAGGAGAAAAAAGTAAACGAAAGCGTGAAAATACGAGCTAATTTTGAAAAGTAAAAAAACAAATAAAAGCATTCGTGCAATTAAAACTGTAAAATTGAGTGAAAATTAAATGAATGAACGAATAAAAATTAAAATTCGAGTGAAATGAAGGTAAATAAGTTTAACAGCAATGTATGTCTTGTTAGTTAGTTGAAAAGTAAAATGGTTATTCGTCGGTGTTCGATCACTTTAACTTTAAACCAGTTCTTGATAGCGAATTAAGTAAAAAAAAAAAAAAGAGAAAAAAAGAATTTTCAACAAACATTCAACAGCAAATTATTTTGTTAAATTATTAATTAACGCCTTAATGAATAATATTCCAAATATTCTAGAATTTTTTAGCAAAATCACCAGAATTAATGTTCAAATGCTTACTGTCAGAGTAATATTCGTCAGATTTTTGTTATTTCAAAATTTCCTAAAAAAAACTTTCGGATATTTTGTGTTAAAAAAAATAAATTTTTTCACAATAAAAGCTTCCGCATTATTTGCATTATTAATTTTTAAAAATTGATTCTATTTCAATTTGTGTTTTCCAACTGACTTATTTACTAAGTCACAGAGCTGGCATCAAGCGAGCAACAATTATTAGCAAAGCACGAGAAAGCTGAAACAATACTTTTAAAATGGGTCGGTCAGCCTATTGCTGCTATTTATTGCATAACTAATAGATGAGCCTGTAGTTCACTTTTTTAAATTTTAAATTTCGTTCATCTTTTAGTAATTCTTCTTTAGGTACAACTAAGACAAATTCTAAGATAACTTACTGACAATATTTTTTGAAATTACTTATTCATTTACTAAATTATTTATTGATTTATTGTTTTCATAAATTATTGATTTTAAAATAAAGAATTTTTTTTAGTAAAACTATAAAAGATTGCTAAATTAATTTCCTCAGTGGATATTAAGAAATATCGATTTGTAATTTTTAATATAGCAATGTTTGTTTATTGATTGCTGAAAAGCTATAATTACTAAATGATTTATGTAAAAAAAAAATAGAAAATGAAGATGGGAACGAAAGTGGTAATTAAATATGAATCATTCACTGATATTTCCCATCTTATCATTAATCATTCCACTTGTTCAAACAGCGCCCATTGCTTTCTAAGAAAAACTAAAATTAAACTTAAATGCCACTAAAAAGGAATTAAAATTAAATTAGAAAGAAAGAAATTAAATTTAAATTTTAAAAATGATTAGCTGCAGTAACTGTTATTTAATCCTAAAAATTATTTAATAAAGATTTTAAAAAAAAATTTCGTCAAAATTTTGTTTAAAAAACTCAACATTGATTAACAGTAGGAAGAAACGACTCTGGGAATTAATTTGTTTAATAATTGCCAAATTTTAAATTTATGATGCGGCTATCTTCTCCAAATTGCAGCTACTTTAATTACTTGTAGGAATAAATTGAATTACTTTAATTTAAATTTAAAAATTGAATCAACATATTGTTAATTAAAAAAGATGGCTGCAATTTGTATATATTTGTTGAGTGCAAAATTCAATTTACTTCTGCAAGCAATCCAAAAATTTATTATTTTTGAAGCAATTTTAATTTAAATTAAAATTAGGATTTTTTTCATTTCAGTTAAAACATTTTCATTTCAAATTTACTATTTTAATTTTTTCAGTCTCTGATTTTTGCTTTTTATTTGGTATATTTGTATCTTGCAGACACTTTCACTTTCTCATTTCAATTCATTAAATTCACAATTTGAAATTCAACTTGCTTGTCTTGAATCTTTGTTGCAATTGAAACATAAGCTGTAAGTACACTTATCATGGTCATAGTACTTATCAAATGCCTATCTCAAATACTGTACTTGCTGTAACTTTGAATTTTTTTTCCTGTTTCACAGTATTCTTGAATGCTTTCTGTGATAACTGTAACTGCAGTTACCAATTCAAAATAATTATTACAATTTTCATAACAATAAATTAAGCGCTTACAATTAGTTGCATAAATATAAGTTAAATTAAGCTGATTTTTTAATTAAGCAAATTTAATAGAATTGGACGAAAGAATGTTGAATGAAAATATTCTACTACAATAATAAATTCAAATTCAATACTGAGTAAATGATCAGTAAATAAAAATTTCAGTAAATTTCAAAAATTCAACGATTTTTTTTCATAAATGAATTGTTTCCAATAAAAAAAAAAAAACATATAATTTTTAATAGTAAATTTTTAAATTTTTAAAAAAATTAAAAATTGTAATATTTTTTCTCAAAGTAATTGACTGAACTTCCCCGAAATACATCACTATGAATTGTCATTACATTTTCTCCTAAATGATGGATATTTTCGATTGACTGAATACAATAATTAAGTAAAAAATTAATGGATAGCAACAGAGAAGTTGATAAAATTGCTTTACAAATAGCTATGCATTCATTTAATTTCAACGGACCATAATTAATTACCAAATAATATCATAAACAATTTTTGTTTTTTTTTTTTTGAACAAAGTAGATTAATGGTGTTTTTTGTTTATTTCTTTCTTTTTTTTTTTATTTTCGGTACTCTTTTGCCTCGAATGATATATCAGAATGATTATCGAAGGATTTATGGAGAAGTGTGTCTGTGCATGTATGTGTGTGTGGACTGTGAAAAGTGATCCTTTGAATACCGTAACCTTGAAATGTCTTATGAATATATTATTTTAGCAAATCAATTCCCATTATTATTGTTTACAATTGTTGTTTCTATTTTGATTGAGTACTAGTAAGTTATCATTATTTATTGCCTTTGGAACCCAAAATTAAAAAAAAAAAACCGATATTAATCATCATTTTATAATTCTTTACATAGCAATCAATTTTCAATTTTCAAAATTTAATTATTACACTAATACAAGATTTGACAATTCTGCTGATTGTTTAATTGACTAATTGCTGTTTAATTGTTTATTCATAGATAATATTTAATAATAGTACTTCACTGAAATAAACATCAAATTTGATTTTAACAAATCATTATTATGATACTGAATTTCTGAAAATTAATTATTTCATGTTTGAAAGTAGCAAAAGATAGCAAAAAGTGAACGGTTATATCAAACCATCAAAATGTATCATTTTAATTGCAAATTATTTTAAATTTAAATAATCTATGAGAAGTTTCATAAGTTTCCCGAATCAAAGCAAACAATGAAGAATTCTTTTTTTTTTTTTAAATTCTACCACAGCAAATTATTGTTTAAACGATCCGATCTGAGATCATATCACAAATGATTTATAATGCAATACAAAAAAATTTTTCACTATTGTATATGTTAAAAATATATTCGTTTCCTGGATAACTTAATTTCCTGAAAAAAAAAGGAACTGAATATATGTTGTATCGTTTTCTTTTTTGTTGTAACACATGATCGATCACTGACGACAGATAATTGGCATATTTCAAGTTCTAATCTATCTACAAAATTACAATTGTCATATCTTCTGTCATTTTTTGAAATAATTGGAATATACTTGGAATAAATGTATCTGAATTTTAACAGATAAATAAAAGCTTTTCTATAATTCCAAATGTTTTTAGCCAAAGATTGAAATTTCTGATAGCAATTGGATCGGTGTTATTGATCATCGATCATCATAATAATCTATAATCAAGATGGATTATATCGGATCTTTTTTTTTTGTTTATCCAGAAATCCTGGTATCAATATAAACTGTCTACAGTTTTCCCACATTAAAATTCGTCTCAGCTATCGTTAACTTAAAATTTCAAATGCATTTTGGATGAGCAAAAAAAAAAAAAAAAATGAAGTGTAATGATAATTTCGGATATGACCTGTCTATCTCAAAGAAGATCATGAAGAAGATCATTATGATGATCGATGATTATGACCCTTTAATGGGACTTTCACAAAAACCACCAAATCTAAAGATTGGGTTGTCTCGCTGCAACAGATGTATTTCACCATATGTCATCTTTTTATTCAGTTGAAAAACAAAAAAGCACCGCATATCAAAGATATCCAGGGGATCAAGTGATGATCCAAAAAACTACTCTAAAAAACATTTTGTTAACAATTTCTTTCATGTTAAAATAAAAAAGAATTGCTCAGTCTGAATTCCTATTCAGATTTTGTCGTTTTCTTTTTTATTTCTTACTTTTCTACAAAACTTTATATTTTTCTTTCACTATTGTAGTAATTGATACAGTGAAAAAGAAAACTATAAAATTATAACCTGATTCATATAAATCGAGAGAAAAAAAAACGGAAGCAAACAAGATAATGAATAAAAAAAGCATTTCATCATCATTAATAATAGTAATAATAATGAAGGATTTAAACAACTGATTGTAAAGATATTCTCGAGGTTATATCAAAACATTTGCTTGAAAAAAAAAAAAAAACTCATTTGAATCATATATAAACAAACAAAAATTGAAAATTCAAATTTCAAAAACAGCAATAAAAGACAAAATTTTTAAAAATTCAAATTTAAAATTATCGTATGTTTTCAAAAAAAATTATTTACTAATTTTTTAATAATAAAATAGTTCCAAGCTTTTTTGAAAAATTGATTGCAATAAAATAAAATTAATTTATTTTTTTTTCTACCTTCTCTTCTCGATAGTTATCTCAGAATAGAGAAGGCAATTTTAAGCAATCTGATAAATGTTAGAAATAATTCACATCGTATCTTTGTCAGCATGAAAACATCAATGCTTGTTGTAAACTTTAAAAGGTTGAATAAACTGACTGAATCACCAAACAATTAAATTTTAATTTTAAATGTCAAAAAATTTAAACATAAATGATTTTATTCCTAGCATTCAATAGTAGTCCATCCTGACATTTCTTTGATTAATAATAACAATTGATACCTAGATGATATACACCTATAGGAAACATTTCATAATTCAACGATGCAAGAATAAAATCTTGGAAAAACTGACAACAAAATTAACTAACATTATGTGAGACCAAAAAAAGAAAAAAACAATTAAAATTTGAAATGAACATGTGTTATGAATTAAGCCAACGACGACACATATGTAATGTTATTTTGTTAGTACAGAGAACATGAACATGATTAAAAGTTCATCTCCAAGAGACAAGAAAAAAGTTTAATGCATAACATTTTTCTTATCCCGAAAAAAACTGGAAAAAACCACGAAGCAATCAAATTTTTCATAATGTTTCAGCATGACTACAACTGTTCCTATCTCGTTTTACATTCGAGAACAATAAAAAAAAACTAACTTCAAAACAAAAGCAAATCCTACGATAAAGCACGATAAATGTTTCAGGGATATGAATTTAAAACTGCATCTCGGTGGTTTCAGTCCAAAAATTAAATCATTCAAAATTTATCTTTATCGATTGCTTCTAATTGATCCATATCACTTGCGTCTAAGGATTCAATCACCACACCTACAATGAAATTACCGCAAACAAATATTTCAATCAGTTGGCAAAAAAATCTTCGATCTCTTAAAGTGCACTGCAGGATATTGAAATATTAATAAATCATTGCTATTTGAATCTTAAAAAGCATTAGATATTAATTTAATAAAAAAGTTCATCAGAATGAGTGAGTTTATTTTCAGGCCTCTAATTCTAAACTCTCACTTTTCAAAGTATCTATATATTTCCTGCATAATCCATAAATCTAAGCCTAAATTAAATTTATTAAGTTCAAATCAATTAAAATGATAAGTACATATAATGATAACAGTGAACAATAAAAATTTGAGAATAAATTACCAAAATATTCTCCAATTCTTTGAATAACATTTAATGAGAAATCATCAGAAACCAAATTAATCGCAATTCCTGCTTTCCCAAATCTTCCTGTCCTGCCAATTCGATGGATATAGGTTTCATAGTCAGGTTGCGGATTATCCCCGTAGGTCACCGGTGGATCGTAATTTATAACCACTGACACTTGAGAAACATCAATACCTGAAACACAGCAAAATAAGTGATTATTTCAACGAATAAATCATAATTAATGATCCAAATGAAATTATTTCATATTATCTATATTATTCAGCTAGCAATCCATTAAAGCTAGAATTTCCGTAATGGTTTATCCTAGATTCACTGAAGGGAAAAGAAATGATCAAAAAATGGTTAAATAATAACACAATGTAATTTTTGGCGATTCCCATTGATTTTCCAAAAATCCGACATTTTTCCATAATTTACGGGATAATCAATGAAAAAAGATCCCAATCATATCCCTAATGTTTTTTTGAAAAGCAAGTTATTAGAATGCAATAAGCACATTCTGACTAATTTGTTTCTGTGATAGGTATTTTTATTTTACATTTCATTATAGTTTAAAGGTATTAAAATTTTCTTATTTTCACTTATAACAAACAATAAGGCACTTTTTTAATTCAAAATATAAATTAAATAGCTCCATGAATTGATAAACAGAGATTGTAAATTCTTCCAGTTTCAAATCATAAAACCCGTCAAGCAAATACCTCGTGCACAAACATTCGTTGTAATAAGCACTTTGTAAACGCTATCTTTGAACTGTTGAATTGTTCGAGCTCGATCTTCGATTGTCATTTCACCGTGTAGTACTGTAACATCATGACCTCGCTGACCCATTCGAATAGCTAACCATTCAGCTGATTTACGCGTCTACAAAATCCCAATTTTTCAGATTCAGTTTGTATAGTGTTATCCATTGCAAATGTTATTAGTTCAATTCTCTTAAATAAACATCCTTCTCTTAATATGATAAATAATACTAATTCTCTAATTAATATATGGCTTCGCTTTTCCTCCATCACTCCATTTTCCACCTTTTAATTCTCAATTTATCTTTTCAATTCTTTTCTAAAAATAAATTCAACGACACAATTATTCATGGCAGCAAATATGTTTAATAAAAGTCAAAAATGATAAATTATTTTCAATAAAACATACATAGCAAAAAATTATAGCTGAAGCAATCGTTAAACCACCATATAAATTCATCACAGCTTCATACTTCTTCTCCCTATTAGCACATTTCACATAATACTGCTTGATATTTTTCAATGTCTGTTCATCTCTTCTCAAACTGAAAATAATTCAAAATAATTCTTTCTCAAAAATTATTATTATTAAAAAAAAGGAGATTATTACCTTTTTTTTTCCCATAAGAAGTTGATAAAAAGAAAACTCACGTTTTTATTACAAATAAATTTCATATTCTCAAAATAATGATCTAAAAAATGAAAGAAATTTTTAACTAAAATTTACTTAACTACAATATAACAGGCTAAAAAAAAATTAGCAATTAGCATTTTGAAATTTTTTGGATATCCTTTGCCATGTATAATTTCAGTACAACAAACATTTTTGTTCTGTTAAGTGCAAATAGATATGCCTACATAAAAGCTTGCATAAAAAATCTAAGATACTAGATTACGTATGCGTAAAGTAATACTGTTTAAACATAAATAAATAATGCTCATTAATTAGTATTAATTTGTAAAAAAAAGACAAAAAATTCCTCCAAAAAAATAAATAAATAAATAAACGAACACTGGTAGCATTTCGCAGCACCATTATTGTAGATTATAAAGGATCAAGAAATTTGATATATTAAAGGAATTTTTTTTTTCATATATTAAAAAATGCATTACTAAAGATTTTTTTTCATTATAATATATTCAAGTACACATTGTATAAAAGTATATACTATTTTAAAGTATAATGTAAATGTTCACAGATGAAATCACTGAAAGACGCTATTTAAGTATTTATATCCTATCAAGTTTCGAATTTTTTTTTTTTTTAAATGATTTCTCCAAATAATTTATGTAGAAATATTGCTACTACAGCTAATGAATGCAAATACATAGAACAAAATTTTTGATTCCAAAATTTCATGCCAACTTTTGAATTACCAAAATGTCTACGTTACGGTTGAGTTACACTCAATGTAACTCATGTCCTTATGGATTTTAAAATCAACGAAAAAAGCAAATCAGAAACAAATCATTATGATAGAACATAAAGTTTTACTTTAAATGAATCGATGAAATTAATCTGCATTATTACTTCATTTCCTCAGTTTTTACTGATAAAATACCATGCATATAAAGCAGTCCATTATCAAAAAATTTTTTTCCTAATTTTTACAAAATATTTCATTGAAATTTCTCAATCACTAAGCAAAAATATCTCAGATTTTTACAATCCACTTAATTTTTTTTTAATACTGTAAAATGTGAGAAATTTGACACCAGCAAATTTAATATCAACAAACTTAGAAGCTTTTATATTTTTCTGAACAGATGTTACCAATAGCACCTGAGATCTCCCCTGTCCTGCCCTAAAATAAACATTGGAGAGGTCAATGGCCAGATAAATGGTATTTTCATTGCAACTACCAACTGTGATCTGAACTTTTTGTTCGCTATTCGCATCGGAAATATGTCTACATAAAAGGGATCAACGATAAATTATTGAATGATTAGTTAATTTATAAATTCTAATGTAAACTTTAATTTAAATATTAGATCACGAGGAATTTTAATTTTAATTTTTTAGAAACATCCATTTAAGTCATTAAAGTCTTTAAAAAGCTATTAGTTAGAATCTATACATAAACATAGTTATTTTGACCAGCCTTTTGCTAATTTCTTTAACTAGATAATAGTTTATTCTCTGTACAACAGGTTACCGTCCACTCTTAACCAGAATAGCATCATTTCACAACAAAACCAGTAACAAACCATTGATACTAATTTTTTAGGTACATTAAGCTTCTAGATATGACAATTTCAGTAATGAAATTAAGGTCTAAATTTACTCATGTCAAAGAATATTTCTTAATACTTGGCTTTGAAATAAAAAAATTAATTTGAAACATTTTCCACTAAACAAAAAATACATCTGAGAAATCCTAATTCAAAAATTTTCCTCTTTACTCTCAAGCTGAAGAAATATCGAAATTTAATATTTTCTATTTGTTACTGTACTTAGCTCTTCCCAGACACCTTTTTCTAATAACATCTTTTCACGGAAATATGACCTTTTAACAAACACTATAATTTGCACTATCACAAAGCCAGAAAACTATTGCGTAACTCGCATTGAATTTGTTCGCTACCATTAACAATTCAAATAGTGATTATCCTATCTTTTCTCATCTCTTATTCCTTATCCATGAAATTAAGCGCTTAACCTATTTTACTCGTCATTATATATTTATTATCACTTGAAAGCTGCACAGGGGAAGAAGAAATAGTGAATAAAAAATGTTAATTAACTGATCAAACTGAAGATGGAAATTTAATGAAAATTGAATCAAAATGTAGAAAAATTCAAAATTCAATTCTCAAAATTAAATCAGCTATGATAATTTCATGCCAAACGTATGTTTAAGCTAAATACGAATCAGTCACAATTTGTTAGTTTTCTTCCATGTTCCTACTGTCTTCATCATTCTCCAGAAAATTGTCTCATATCACAATAAAATTTATAAATTTGCATGAACATTTAACAATAAAACATTACGTGATATTGACAGCATCTTTGATAATGGAATCTGCAAATGATCGAACACTTTCATCATACGTAGCACTGAATAGCAGACTTTGATATTTAGCTCCTGATTTCTCCAATTCACTAAAACAAATTTCAAAAAAAAAAAAAGAAAAGAAAAGAAAAATAAGCCACTAAAAAATTAGAAATAAAAATTAAGAATAAAAAAAAAACAAATTTGAAATTGATATTTGAAATAGCTAACGATGACCATCAAACTGAAATAATCTGAGCTTTAATAGATTCCTCAAAATATTATTATGAATCAACATTATGTCTAAAAGCCTATCCAAGATTTAACATCTTAAACCTAAGCTCACCGTAATATATTAATTACACCAAATTACTAGGTCATAATTTACCATTTAAGCGAAATATTTCCATCTTACTCACGCAAACTCAGATATAATCCATCTTTCAGAAAATTAATCGAGTTTAGTCTAGATTTCGAAAAAAAAATGAATGAACAAAATACTTGTGCAATCGAATACTCTGATCTTGATGTCCTTGCTGTGAAATCATAACGTCAGCTTCATCTAACACTAAACAAATTATTTTCGATGGGTCGATCACTCTGAACTTTATCACCCAGTCTAACATTTTACCTGGTGTACCAATTATAATCTGTTCATCGATTTTTTCGCCACGAGATACTAAAAAGATATAATAAATCTTATTCACTTCGCTAATATTTCGAGAATAAGTAAATTAAAGCGAAAATTTACACTGCTGAAATCTAAACAATGACTTCAGTTTATATGGTAGTTTCTAAGGACTATTAAAAACTTTTTCTACCATTTCTTATTCTTTTTATCCTTTTAAGTACTTTTTCACTTATTGAAAAGCACTGATAATAGAGAGAGAGAGAAAAAAAACATCTTCCCAAAAAATCAGGAGCCAAGAAACAGAATGTTACAAAGAAATAGTGGAACAGAAACTAAACAAGTGAAAATTGGTGAAATTTTTCATTTATGAATTGAAATGAAAAAATGGAAATTGTTCAATAAAGCAGGGAAAAAGAAATATGATGGATAGAGAAATGAAATCTATCACATCTTTATACAGCAATTTTCAAATACCAATCATTGAATTAAGCGCTTCTATATGAAATAAATTTACAATAAGAGCTCACTTCGTTCACCCTTAACTGCGTAGCGGATTTTGATTTCGGGCAAAAACTCGCTCATTTTCTTCACTACTTGGCCAATTTGCATAGCCAATTCATAAGTAGGTGCAAGGCATAAACATTGAGGCCATTTATTTGACGGAATGACACGTGAGAGCATTGTAAGTACAAAAGTTGCTGTTTTACCAGTACCACTTTGTGCTTGTGCAATCAAATTCATTGGTCTTAAAAACATTTGAAGTTTTCGATAATTAAATTTAAAATTACTGAAATGGATACATTTCAGAACAAATAAATTATATTGCTTATGAAATGATTGTATTCAGTAATTAGCAAATAGTGAAACCGGAAACTATTCAGATATTATAATCAAATAAATGACCTCCTACAACTACCACCTAAATATAATCAATTTAATCAATATAGCTTAAGCTAGCTCAGTAAAAAACACGAAGTCGAAAACATTGTCAGAAGCACCATATTTAATTGCATATTAATATTAATCAAAAGCACCATATTTAATTCAACCGCTTAGCTGTAAATGATTAATATGATCACCCTCTGGACTTTCTAAATTTGCAATAAGCAAAAAAAGTAAAAAAAAAATTAAAATAGGCACATACGGTTCAATCAGAAGTAAAGGCAAAGCCGCTTCTTGAATTTTTGATGGCATGTAGAAGTTCATTTTGTCTAAAGCCTTTAGAAGTTCATCTTTCCTATAAATGTACGAAATTTTAGAATACAAAAATATTGAAATTTGGACAGAATTAAGGCATCATATCAAAATTTTAATTTTTAGATGCGATTCTTCGAAACGCTCTAGTCGTTATTACGACTAAAATTTCTGATGCTGTGAAACGCATAAGAGTTTATTTAAATTTTTTACAGAATTGTTCACTTAGAGCTTTTTGAATTCTAAATAAAAACTAACAAGCGTAAACTCTGGAATGAAGTAACGGAGTAAAGTGGTGAATTTGGATCACTTCGAGTCTGCGAAATTTTTAAACTACCGTTTTGCAAGTTTTCCAATTTTTTATGCAATATTTTGTTTAGTAACGATATTTCTTCGCTTGGCATCGCTGAAAAATTTTGTTGAGATTTCTGAGAATATGACTGCAATTAAATAATCAGAAATTTAAACTACTGTCCAAGTCCAATACATTTCACTGTTGTAACTGACATTTCGCAAAATTTCATCGACATTAATTCAACATATGCATAAATTATTGTCCTCATGATTATTTATCAACAAAATCCGCTTGAATATTTAGCACGGCTCATTTCTTAATGATGATACAACTCTACATCAAACGCGTCCCAATATTCTTTTCAAACCATTGCATTTAAATTTATAAATGGAGTAGTAAGTTGAACATAGTAAACTGAAAATTTTTTGTATTTCATTCTGTTATATAATGAAAGATCATAATCATTTTAAATTTTTAAAAATTTATTTTTCATTAAAAATATGCGCAAACTCACGTTTTTCATATTCCTCTTTCAAAAGGGTCTCATCAGCACCATGCTGGAAAGTTTCCTGATCAACATTCATCACTGCTTTCCGCTAAATAATACTTCAATATTTCAAAATTCTGATGGACTTTAGAAATTACAAAAATGCTTCGAAATAAGAATCAACAAATAGTGATGAGATGACAATGACCAAAACATTCAATTAATGTTTCTGTATCCAAACATCTTTAATACCAAACATACTACCAAAACAACTTGAATACCAGAGAAAAAACGGTACCTGTGAGGATGAAGCAAAATCAGACTGTTGAGTATCATGTCCTAAATAAACAATTCTCTTTAGGATATTATCGAGAATTAACGAGGCAAAAAATTTCAAAATCACAGAACGAAAATAAGTCACGAATAATTCTACTTAAGATATTTATCAACATCATTCATCAAATGTTCACAAAAAGTCGATGAATAATTTATCCTTACTTTTTTCATTTTCTTCGCCGCAAACACCTCGTCCATACAGCGGCCGACCGCTTGATGGAAGCGTGAAACCACCAAACTGGGAGTTTGTATTACTTGGTGGACCTAAAGAAGTTCTGACAGTTAAATCGTTATATCAAAAAAAATATATATATAATACAGTGAAACTAAATATCATGATGCATAATAGCACACGTTCTATACTTCTTTTTTAAACTGTTATTTATGTTCTTTATGAAACTACTGAATTAAGAACTGCGTTTCTAAAAGAAATAGTAATAAAATGAAGTAAATTGATTGTACGTAAGCTAACAAAATATTTATGAAGCTTGAAAAAACTCTTCTACAAAAGTATTATTTGCTGTACAGTAATAATTTTAACAGTAAGAAAAAGTACTCTTTGCCATTCGGATGGGAACGAATAGAGATGAACAATTAGCAGCCTGTTTCCAGAAATTTTTTTCACGTTCTTCCAGAGATAACGTATCGTTTGCTGAAAAATGATCAATGATGAGTTATATCATTTCAATTTAATTTAAACAAAAAAAAAACTGCAAATAAACTAAAACCGAATGAATACTACTTTAACAACTCAAAAAATTACCATCATAAGCACTTTTTTCTAATTTATCTCAACTGCATTTACAGTACCTTATTCGATATCTCTCGATTGCCCAATGGATATAAATAATAGTCTTTGAAATTTTGAAAAAAAATATTGATTTCAAAACGCGAAATTAAATAATTCACAGAAGTATTTGATTTTTGTGTAATCGAAATGAAAAGTTTAATACTTAATGCGAAGAAAGAAATGAGACTTGTAAGTAATCCATCAGCAATATCATTAATTAATTTTATATATGAATATCATCCCACACAGAAATTTGACCTGATGATTTTCCAGCCTGGAAGGATTGCTGTATTCGAACGTTTCCAGCATTATTTCTGAAGCCTTGGTTCTTTGAAAATGGTGGACCTGCTGAGAAATGGTTACTTTCTGCTTCCAAATTTTTTCGCTCTAACCCTGAAACTCTTTCACCTTACGGTTTATCCATCTGTTTATCGATTGTTCATTATTTTATCACCGAACTGAGGCGAGGTAGAAGATAAATCGGATATATCAATAGTTGATGAAATGAACTGACCCAAGCTGCTTGACTGCTTCGAATCCTCAACAAGCAAATTTCGTTTAGAAAAACCGCTGCTTGAAAATGCTACTGGATTAGTTGCTTGAAATCCAAAATTTCCATCATCAACGAATGAATCAACTGATTTAATGGGCCGAAGCCCACCACCAAATGTACTTTCAGATGTTCGTCGAGCGAAGCCTTGAAATAAGGGAACTTTATAGCTCAGATATTCAGCTGTAAACACTGAATATAAATTGCCAATTACAATTTGAATTGATAAAGAAATTAAAAATTTAACTGAAATTTTAATCTCGATTTGAACTGCTAAGCGACAGAAAGAAAACTAAGGATATATTTCATGGAATCTAAATTTAATTAGATGACCTCAATTAATATGACAAACTAAAGATATCCGGATGATTTTAAAATCTATCGTTCAATCGCAAATGAATTGTTACTTCAATGGTTAACCTTATCGCACTAGATGAAATAAACTTACTTCCGAATGAATTCCTTAAACCTGGATTGAAAGACATTCCTTGATTATCGCTATTACAATTGCCATCAGCGACTTTGCCACGATTGCTGCTACCACCGCTTGGACCACATCGTAAATTTAAATCACGACCAAATACACTTTGACCAAATACTTTTGATGCTGCAAAAAAATTAAAATTGCTTTCAATTAACAGTGTACAATCAGTTGGGTTATTTTTAACAGTTGAAGTAATAATTTGGAAAAGTCACAATACAGATAAAAAAGCAAACTACATATAAAAATTTTCAAAAAAATAATTCGCATCTTATTGGTGAAGATAATACTTTCCTGATTATCAGAGATAAGAAATACCAGAGATAAAATTCAATGGAAGAAGACATTTATCAGATTTCAATAATCAATGATGGATATCTTAAAACATGAGATGTTTTGTTTTCTTGCCAAGCGATATTTTTTTGCTCAAAAAGATAATTCGACAAAAAAAGTTCGTTTAAATCAGCAGTTCTGTAATTTCTAAAAACAGATGGCGAAAAAGGATGATCAGAAAAACAACGAGTAACGGTAGTGAAATTCAGAACAAACCAATAAAATAGAAAAAAGGTGATAAAGAAAAGAAGAGGAAAACAATTAAAGACAGCAAAGCATATATCTTCCGAATGAACCAATCATAAGTATAACAGATGCCTGATTATTCCAGTCAAACAAATATAAATATATGCTATAAAAACGTAGAAAACTGCTCTAAAAACCAATATGAACGATTGAATTTTTCTAGGTCTAATGTAAACTAGAACAGCACTGATAATTACTGCTCGTGCATCAATAACGAGTTTTATTTCCTCAATATTACTATGATTTTATAATTCAAAAATTATTTTTCTAATAATAACTTCATGATACCCTATTTTTTCCAATTGATATTGTTCCAATTAACAAATCTCAAAGCATTGCTGAGCCATAAAAACACTTCCTAACTATTTGAAGGACGATTTTACGGCAAAACAAAAGATTAGTGACTTTTTTTTTTTGGAAAAACCAATGCTTTGCAAATTAAATGCACTCTACAAACATACAATAAGGAATTTCTCGTGAATAGTACCTGTAAATCCGCCACTGTGCTGCTCGTTGTTATCATTACTATTGCTTACCCCAAGTTTATCATTTAAAGATAAAGCTTTTGTCTGAAACAATTATTTAAAGTTTTCCGTTACATGCGTAATTATGCTACATTAACTTTTGCAAATGCAGTCATAAAGGACTGCTGATGTCACTTACACGATTTGTGCTAAGAAATTTTCAGTACTTCGACCTCCTTCTCAATATATATTGGATATTTACTTTTGACTAATTAAAAAATTTTCTCAATGAAATCAAACGTGGGTAACTAT
The DNA here is from genome assembly GCA_029876185.1 of Mansonella ozzardi. Classification (NCBI taxonomy): domain Eukaryota; kingdom Metazoa; phylum Nematoda; class Chromadorea; order Rhabditida; family Onchocercidae; genus Mansonella; species Mansonella ozzardi. The sequence goes on along the minus strand of JARVGP010000015.1, from coordinate 1,566 downwards.
ATATATATATATAATAAAGACAAATTTTTCTCATACTTATTCTATTCTTTCTATAAATTCTTTCTAAACAGAAAACGTTCTAATCTATTGTTGCAAGATATTTGCCACTTTCAATACTGTGAATTATTTTCCTTCCGAGATCAGTGAAATCTGAAAGAGAGAGAATGAAATTTCAAACCTTGTCCACAAAATTTCGACGGTTATTCAGATGATCTTCAGGATATACCCATGAATTATCCGAATCGTTTGCTCTTGCCATTCACCAGTAACGGTGTGCTAAAATATGAATTCTACTATATAATAAATTTTATGTGGCGAAATGACTGCTTCATTACAATGAGAACAAATGAATACGCCATCAAATCCTGAAAAGATCTCGTAAATTCTCACGGAAGTTACATGATCATCCAAAATAATCGGAAAAGTGTTTAAATTATTAAAAACTCTAATTTACGCTATAAAGTGATAACACCAGATAATAAAAAAAATCGTAAATGATAAGTAAACGAAATAGAAAATTATTATAACGGAATACAATTTAAATACAATAGTTTTAAAAAAAGAAAACTTGCAAAATTTTATTTTAAAGGTAAATTTTTCAAATAAATTTAAGAAAAACAAAATTTCACAGTAAAGTGAACGATTTCAAAGGTACAGTTTCAAATTCTGTTCCCGAACAAATAATAATTCCGATGCGGCAGAAATGCTTCAAGGAAGCAGAAAAGCACCAACCAATGTCCATTCGTTTTTTAATGGTTTCCATTTCAATGGTCAATAGGGCATCGTATCATACGGCACACGATGCAAAAAATCGGTGCACTTTTGCCATACGGAAATATATTTTTTTGCAAATTAATATTGTGATATTAATTCGATGAATAGTAATTTATATTTAAAGCATAATTTTAATCTATGATCTGTACAATTGTTAAGATCATTTGCATGCCAATCAATAAGCTATTAATACAATCCATAGATTTGATGGAAGTTTCGCATGGATTAAACTTTCAAAATTATCATACATTTTTCAGTTTTAGTGTTAAATTGTGAAATTTCAATTAAATTTTAACTAACTGAACTTTGCATATTTTCCCAAAGTTCCTACAGCTAACTTCATTCCGAATACATAAAATGTATTATTGTTCATGAACAATTATTATTCTGGAAGACTTTTTGAGCGGCAATATCTTTTCCTTCGAATTTGATTTATATTTAAAAATAAAGAATGAAAATTAAGAAATCATACGAAATTGAAGAATAAGTAATGGTAAAAAAAAAACAAAATATGATTAGCCAATTAGATAATTTAACAAAATTTTATATTGACATATCAACTTAATTATCTAAACGCTATAGTAATACTATTACGATGACCATAATCAATGCAGTGACCAATGCTACAATTTTATTGTGATATTAAACTTTCTCACTGATTTACTAAAAAGCAAAACTAATGAAGAAACCTCATTTAAATAATACGTATTATTAATGGTCAGTGTTAGTATGAGGATAATGCAATGATCAATCTTATAATTCCATTATCATTACAATGCAATGACCAATGCT